>DWQX01001515.1:0-27449 GCA_018245475.1 Pharmacophagus antenor | reverse complement strand
AAACCATGCCCATTTATGGCATAGTCATTGTGTAAAAGATAAGAGAAATGGTATTTAGACATTCAAAATGATTAGTATATTACACAGGTGTTCATATTATTACGTTATCATACGCAGATTTAAATTATTTTGCAAATTATAACCCGTGTACAAAGTGGCCTCAAACTTTTGGCCGGCAGTGTACATTGTATTGCAAATCAGAAAAAATATGAATACAATAACGCACAAAATCACTACAGACTCGTAAAGAAAACCATAAAAATGTGTCGGTAAATCTAGTGTTAAAATAAAACAGCAATGATATATGTATAGTTCGCAAGTGATGGAGATTTCTTACAGTTGAAATCAGTTACTAGTAAGAAGAAAACGTTATCTGCGTTACTCTATATTATACAACTAAATATAATCCCTCAGTCATGGTGTCAGTAACACGTTACCTAGTTAAGTAGAGACATATGCGTACGTAATTGTAGCTCCTACTGCGCAATTACAGCGGAATCCAAAACAAGCCTCATAAAGCAGTCGACTTATTAAGAGAATTTGTCTCTTCAGTACTATGTAATTTAACAAAAATCTGGACTAGGTTTAACTGTGAGTTTGTGATATTATATTTTTTTTTGTAATATAAAAAAACTATTAACATTGTAACCATCAACGTAACCATCATGAATCATTTGTTTAATGATTCATGATGGTTACGTTATAAGTGAAGAGATATCGTGCGCATACATTAATGTAACATTACACCTTAACTATAGTTTTACATTGCGGATACTCTAATGCTTATAAATAGAGCAGATTCAATTACTTCAATGTAAACGTATCAGCAATTATTCCGGTGTAACAGACATGCGGTTTAAGGTATTTTTGTGAAAAACAAAGTAAAAGAAATCTTAATATAATATCCGTCCATAAATATTCACTGTTTAAACTTTTTTTTTTGATAAATATATTTGTGTGGAGTACTCCTAAACACTTCCTTCTTCTATTTATTCTTTTTTTATTACGGTTTGCTGGAAGAGAACTCTATTTAGAGATAATATCGTCTATGTTAATACATTTTATGTTATTATTTTTATTTTTGTTAATTTTTCTTTTCTATTTCTGTGTAAGTGTACATTAAGTAATAAAAAATAAGTTAAAAATTAGATTGCTTATCGTAAATTTATACATAGAGATTACATTACATCAAAAAGAGCTTGAAATACCTCTTTGCTCTTTGCATTGAGCGACGGTGATCGCTTACCATCAGGTAAACTGTTTGCTTGCTTGCTTACTCTACCAAAAAAAAAAACAATTTCTGCGCTTTTATTTTTGGACAAAACAGTCTTCCCTTTACGTTTGCCCTTGCACTTTTGTTTGACGCACCTGCCACGATTCAGATAAAAGATTTATTTATACTTCGCCATTTACTGACAGAGTTTGAATAAGTCATACAAAACTCATATATTATAAATTGACTTTATATCATTGTACGTGCTTTTATTTAAAACTCGTACCTTGTATTTATGTTATCTATTACTACAGAATTTTTAAGACAAATATTTACAAATAGATAACATATGAACTAATAAAAAATATAAATTTGTAACAGTTACATTTAAATGAAGATCGGAAAGTTATGTAATATAATAATAAATTTATTAAAAACATGTAACAACGGAGTTGTTTGAAATCTCAGGGAGTAAGCTATGAGTTCCTGGATATAAAACAAAATGGCCGCTCTAAAGCCTTGAATCGGGACCGTAGAAGAGGCCGTGATCGTAGCCATCGCCGATAGCTCTGTACTGGACATTTGTTTCGTCGCTACGCCGTTGAGGGCGGCGGCGCTGCGGTCGCCCGCGCCGTACGCGCATCGTTACACTCCCACGTACGATCTCTCATTGTAAACACTGTTTGGACGTAGTTTCTCTTAGCACCGTGCATATAGGCGGATTATATCGACAATATGAAAATAATGACGAATGTGTACGTTGTGTGAACTGTGCTATTGTGTGACATTTGAACGGATTACGTTCTTGGTTGTTTACGAAAATGACAAAGGCGAAGATGAGTAGAAGCAGCGCGCTTTATCATAGTGCAAAGGTATGATTTTAAATGAAACCTAACCATTTCTAATGTTTTTTTTTCTTATTAAAGAATGTTTATTTTATACATATTGGTTTATTATAATTTATTGTACGTTAAATCTTAGACATCAGTTATGTAAATGATATAGTGCTTAGTAAAGATAACACTTTCATTTTAGTTTAATAATAACTACTTAAGCGTATTCTAAACAATCTCGGGTTCTAAAAAGAACCCAATGTATAGTATTATAATTTTATATAGGCCGGTTTGTGTCGCGAAGGCTTTGGTGCCGATCCTGATTCGCCTCCTTATTCGCCCCTCGTGCCTGAGTTTGAAATTAACGACGTGGTTCACACAGTGCATTCATAAAATCTTTATAGTATTAATGAATTTTCAAATACAAACATAAAACATTTAAAAAGCATATGTGAGGGGTTATTTTAAGCTGAATAATTAACTTATCAAGTTAACTACTAGTTATCAATGATGTCAACAGTGCATCCAGTTATATAATTACGTGTAATATATCAAAATAAATAAAAAGAAAAACTTTATTTTTCAAGATTTCTAGGATCCTAATTATCTCTCAACTATGATGCGTACTACAAAAGACATCAACGGAGGAATAAAAGAGAAGGCCACCCGTATACGAGTTTTCCTCTTTGTGGAAGGGAGACACGTATAGTCTATAGTTTCGTATAATTTTGTTCGTAGTAGTTTGTTTGTAATTATATGGACAGGGATTTTGTGTACAGGTATATCCATAAATACAGGTAGGGTCCGTCGCGGATGGCTGATCTCCCCACAATAAACTGAAAAAGGGATGCTCCACTTTGGGAAGAAATTTTAAACAAAATGTATTTAAAATGTACTGGCTATTAGTTTTAGGGTCTGGTTATTGATACGGTCCGGTGAGGGCCAATGGTGCATAAATTAAGCTATTTTTTAATCTTGATATTTTACATCTTAAAAATTTGGCCACATTTTATTACTTCCTATGTTATATATATCTGTTATGTATGTATATATGTATGTATGTATATATTTGCTATATATATCATTTCGCTTTATTTTGCGAAGTAATCATTAATCAATAACGAATGTAAGGAAGCAAATATATTTTTAGCAATTATTATTACTTTAAATTTTAATATCTACTTAATAAACTCGTCAATATTAATATTAGGTGTGGGTGTGAAAAATTAGTTTTAAATTACATGTATATTTCTGGGAAATCGAGACCGCGTGCTGACCGGTTTTTTGTGCCGGTCGCAAGAGGCATTTCTTGTCCTACCCAAATTTGATTCCAACGTACAATATATTTTTAAGTATATCTTTTAGATTTTCTTTGATTTTTTTGTATTTTAATCAGAAATAAAATATACGAAAGCAATGGTATTTAATACGATAAATTATTCACGTTTTTCATTGTAAAATATTATAATTTAGAATCGTAATTTTATGCGATTTTATTGTTCCTTCAAGTCTAACTGGTTTGTACGTGGTAAGAAAGTTTAGGGCATCTTCGGAAACATTTCCACACGAATTTAATGACAACAACTCAACGATAAATAAATTTTATTCAAACATCGCTATAGTTTTTAATATATATTGTCCATAATCAGAATGAAGAAATCACTAAGTTTAGGAAATTTGTGATTAATTACTCTTTAAAATATATGTTAGAGCTCCTACTGTATTTGTAGAAGTGATTAAATTGAAATTTCACTTTATCCAATTGGCAGTGTAACTACCGTGGGTACAGTCTGTCTAGATTAATCTCCTCCAGATTTCTCGGACATTAGATTTCTTCACTTATGGTAAATAATACATTGAACACGCTGTAAGAATGTTATGATATTTTACGTTAGTCTATCGACGTATCCAAATTTAAAATCGTTCATCACCAAAAATCGGTCATTTGGCATAAGATTTTTGCTCGAAGGTCATTTTTAACCGGTAACCGATGACCGGTTTTGTACATTACATTTAACGCTGCATAAAAGTTTACGAGTACATACCGCACGAACAGAAATGGAAAACATGAAAACACGATAAAACAAAAAAATTGACGACCGGTCTTGAATATTTTCTGCATCAAAATTGCTAGTTTCATGGCACTAAATTGTGTCTCCATTATACATTTAAATGTAACCGGATATGTTTCAGTTCACATTTTTGTATACGCTTCCTGCTGTCACCTTGTTTATTAATTTACATGTGAATTATTGATGAAAGTTTTTAAATCATTAAAATCTTCGGAACTTTTTAAGCTTTAAGGAATACAAAGAATACTCGTGGCGAAGCCATAGTTAATGAAACTACTTACGTTCATAATTTTTTCTGAATTTTGTTTTTAGTATTTACTTTATAAACAAACTAGAGTGTGATCCGAATGAAAATCGTATACGTTGTATAATTATTAACCAGTTGTCATAGCGTCAAATATAGTGTGGGAAGATAGGTTTGAGTTTCGTCTTTATGCTTCAAGTTACATGGAATATAAGCGGATGGTTAGCAATTTTGTTAGAAAGTATTTCCGTTAGATATTGCGATATTATATATTATATAATCATTATTTATTTTGTTATATAAATATTATAAATTATTTAATTAGCCGTTTCGATAGTGTCTTAATTCATTCGCATCATAACATACATTGGAAATGAGTCAAACAGTATAAATAGTTATAATCATATTTTAATGCAATAAGCATTATTTTAATTAAAGTCATTAATCATCTATGTCGTCTTGCATGTACGTGTAGTAGACTTTTCTATTTTTTATTGTGTTAGATAATTTTTATTTACACTTGAGTTAAGTATAGCAAAAAATATAGCAGCATCATTTGATACTCCCAGTTACAACGTTTTCTTTAGTTACGTTAACAAAGCATGACCATCGTCACGGTAAACTTGCGCTAGAGATTTGCAGCCACTAGCTGTAATTTGTATAATTGCTTATTACGTCATTAAGCTCCTAACGTACTTAGCAGTAATCAATATTTCTTTCATCTTATAACCATTTGTTTTTTTCAATAATATTATTATGTAAACGTTATCATCTGTTATAATTATAATATACTTAATTATAGCACTTATTTAGTACCATTTTGAATTCGTAGGGTAAAAAAAAATTGTCGCTATTCTATGTACGGGTTAATGAAAGCAGGTGCATTTTTTTCCGTAAAGGGCGCGTTGTACTATCTAGTTCGGTGCCATGCACGAAGAACATGTAAAAAGTTTAGGCGAAGCACTTCCGGTGGGGAAGTGCACGATCTATATTTTGATTCAAATTCGTTTCCATCCCGCGTCATTCCAATACGTTTGAAGTGAAGCCCAAATTAGGGTTACTAATTAGATAATATACGTCTCTCGCAACAAATTAATACAACAATTGGGCGCACGTGTACTGAGCAATTTGAAAAATATTAAACATAAAAAATTGATAACTTCAAAAACTGCATTCTCTAAAAAAGCATAAAAAAGAGAAAGTTGTAAAAAACACTGGGGTTAAATACAACGTCTTAAATTCTTAATAGGTGTGTTATATTATTCCTATAGCTAATACCTGTCTGTTTTCTAAATCAAAGCTAAATTAACAAAATGGGAAGTGTCTATGGAATTATTATACTATTATTTTATTATTATACTATTATGGAATAATTATACTATTTCAATCTTTTTATCAACAGCAATATTCTAGTGAAAGTGCCGTCAAAATCATTCTCTAGCCGGTTTGGAGATTACCCCGACCAATCAAATAAAGATACAGAGTTTTAATTAGATTTTCAATATAGGTTATGTACACACATTAGTAGGAATTAAATATAAAGTTATTATTTGGATATTAAAAGCAGACACTTCATATTATGATATATGAAGATATCTAATTAATCTAAATTTTCCTATTTAAAATTCATTTACATAATTAAACTATAAACAAAATAAGATATTATTTGAAGTTAGAGTTTGACATTAATATTTGTGTATTAATTGTAATAAAAAGTACACAATAAAAAAATGTCCTCTGATTTTAAATTACATAACTTTATTATACATATAAACACTTGTTATATTTCGAACAAGATGAAATGGGTGCAAGATACAGAGCTTCCCACGCGAATCACATGCCGTCAAATCGTGGTTATCACTCGTGGATAATAAATTCAGTATATACGTCGCATCAGTGCACTCCCCGATTACGAAAGTTTTCCCCTTACTATACAGCGTTTCTTACAATGGGAACCGCTTTAATGAAGAAATGTTGTTGAAGCTAAGACGTGTTGCATTAACACGCTTGACTGATTTGTTCACGTGATCGTGTAAACGAAGAATTTCCCATTTCATTCAAACAACTTTGTGCAGAACTCCGCGAATGATGATCTGAAGTAATATTAACTTGTATCTTTTTATCGTTTATGGGCTAACACTTCAACTCGATTTCATCTGTTGTTGAGTGACAATGAGGCTGTAGATGGTGAAATGTGTTCACCCACAATACTTCTGACTCATATGTATGACTGCTGGAACACATCAATGCTGTTATGGCGGCACGTTGACGTAGAAGGTGGTAGCTAGCTAGGCGAGTACGACAAACACTGTCAACGTCCAGATTCCGATAATCTTGTGACCCGGGAATCGAACCTTGCTCCTCCCTTTTATAAGGTAAACGGGTAAATCTTTGCGCCACGGATGCATTAAACATAGGTAAAATATTAATCTAGGTAACCATTATAACATTTATTTTATTTTCAACTTAGCCTTTACAAGAGGTAAATAAAATAAGTAAGTAAAAAAACGTTATAATATTATGTAGTTTATATATAATAAAAATGATTCTTAGATTAGTATAACTCTTCGAACTGCTAGTCGTTGGCTAAGTCCCGTTATAACACGCGCCATGACCGCAGACTAACTGATTAAAAGCAAGATTGGTCAGAGATTCCCAAACATTGTTAGTTCATTTAATATTAACCGTAAAACATTTACATATTTTTTACCCTCTCATTAATTTTAATGAATGAATTTTATAATAACAATTTTTTAATAATAATATGGTAACGAAATGTATCATTGTGAGAGAATTCAAAAATCCTTGAGAAAGTTTTGTTATTATGTATTATACACAAGTGTAAATTTATTACAAGCTTGTGGTTTACAAATTCTTTATCATGAGTCAGACGATTTTTATATAAATTAAAGAGACCGTAAATTTTTAAAATCTGGAAAAAATACACTTATTTACAATTATCAGTGTTCATTTTTATTACATGTTATATGAAGAAATGCGACAGTAATGTTAGGGACAAAATTTAGATTGTCACTTAAAAAATGCAAGGTTAGATTATCTAAAATCATATGAATTTCTTTTTAAAAATATAAAAATATCAAAATGATTTAATCAAATTTGTAAAACTGATCGATGCGATTTTAGGCAATATTCATATTTTATAATGAATATACAAAATTGTAAATGTAGACTAGTAAATAATGCCTAAAAGCATTAAGTCTGCCTTGCACATGTTGTGTAAATAAATAAAACATTTTTTTTTTTACAACCCGGTATATTTAATATAGTGCACTGTAGACACGTAGTTTTCAAACAAAAAAATGTCGTAAACAAGAACCTTATCTAATCAGTACAAATACTGGATCGATACATACTTTCGAAGACATTGAGTTTATCCATAACCGTCTTCATGCTAATTAACGAGAAACTATCAGACCGTCACGAGCCAAACCAAATAAGGCCCTACGCACACGCGACAATCTGACGCTTAATATAGACAACATAGTTATTTAACATACTTGTACTTATCTTTTACTAACTTTTTTTTACTATATTAAGTCTTATATATCCGTGCAGTGTATATTTTCATAAATATAGAAATCATTTACAAAAATAGATTTGATATACTTAGATAGACGTTTCATTTGTTATAAAACTTGCTTAGGGTTACCTATTCCTATAATGACACAGTTATCCACTTTTAACTTATGACGAGTATTTCTTCAAAACTTCCTAAGGGAACTTAAATTTTTTTAGTATAAAAAGAGAGAAGTCACAACATGGATTTTTACATAACTAAAGGATAAAAATGCAAAAATAGTAAATATATACATTATTGCTGATCGTAATAATTTAATGTATTACTATTGATTAAATGATAATCGATTTTTTTAACAAAAGGCACATCATTTAAAAAAAACACAGAAATCGCGATTGTATTGAAATTGTCGTGCCCTCCGTTTAAAGTAAATGCGACCATTAAAATCAGGGGTTTATATCAGATCTAATAACCTCTTCGAAGCTCTTGAAAGTGATTAAATAAAAACTAAACACAAGATCATTTTGAGAAGAGCATCAACGCAGTCCCGACATCTGTCTAAACGGGTTGGGAACACCTGCTGGTCAGAGGCCCAAAACAATCGCGAAATACGTCGATGTGCGCTTTGAGCAGGTGAGACGATACAAAAGTCGAAGGGTTTATTGGGTACCAACATAGAGAATGTAAGATAACCATTTTGAGTACTAATCATTTTATAAACTTAATTCGAATGTACGTTTATAGAATTTAAATTATTAACTGTTATAATACAAAGTAGTTTAGCCACATAAATTGTAGTATTAGAACCGATGATCATTTTTTGTACATGAATTATTCCATGTTTATTTAAAAAAATGATAGTTTGAGATACTTAAAACGAACTCCCTTAGTTAGTTAGCGTGGTAAAGTATTTAAAATAAAAATTAGCCAATTAAATAATAATGACAAATGAAATAAATTTTAGTGATATTACGAAAAGGTATGAAATGAAAAATATTCACATTTCTTTATTATCTTACAATAAAAATTTTCCACGAAGCATATGTTTATACGCGACTGGACTATCATAAATTAACTACACGCGTGTCTTTGCCACGTACCAAGGGGATGACAGGCACAAATGTGAGACCGTTTTCGTCGGCTTGCAGTTTTTGCGGGCTCACCTGGCGTTTGCACCTGACGCGGATGTCAAGTCGCACGCATCCAACGCCATAATCCTCTATCCGCCCATCCTCGCCTTTTATAAAAATTAATTAGACGTAAATTTCATCGCAATAGTACATTACAATTTTACTTTTATTGCCTGTCTTCTGCTATTTCTTATTCATCGTATTTTTTACATGACTATGGTTTAACCCGCCATAGGAAAGCTGGCGGCTGAGCGATGCAATTATTTCGATATAATATATCAAATATTCTTTACAGCCTCTTGCTATATCTTTCAATTATATTTTTGCGTGATTTTCTGGTTGTTCTCATAAATAAATATAAACTAATTTCATACCCGATAAAAGGATGAATATGCAATATACTACGCGATTTTTTTTAATATAATAAATATTACTTTCAAATAATTTATTTATTTTTTAATGTTAAATACAATGATTCTTAAAAGTATGCAGTTACTAAGCAAGTACTATAATGTATTATTAAGTGTCGACAGAATTAATAGCCTTCTTTAAACGTTCATATTAGATGGCCAGAGAAGACGTGTGTATTGTTAGACCGTATACAAGGCAATGAAAATATTCACCTGCCAGTGCACTGTAGCTCATATAAAATAATTAATGTTATTTTAATAGTGGTGGCACTTCTTGCGTTTTTGCCAGCATTGCCGTCGCAGTCTTTCAATGCAGCTGGAAATTATACTGCGTAATTATGTTTGCAAAGGCTTACAGTTTAATCATTTCTATTATCTTTATTGCTTTTGGAACTAAAATCGATGATCAGATCTTCCGCTGCTATAACTTAAATTTTAATTGCCTCCTTGACTTTTAACTGTCTTCGTAGTTCAGTGGTTTACCGCTTGCCTTATAACACCAAGGTTAAAAAGGTTAACAAGGGATTTGATTCCCGAGACACATGAGTAGTGGAGTTTGGATGACAGCAGGGTTTTTTCAAACTACCTATTTAGCTACCATCCTGAATGTCAATAAGCCGCCATAAGAGGATTTGCTGTGTTATAGGAGTCATACATTAGCAACTTAGAAGTACAATGAACGAATACGCATTTATTATCTAAGGGTTAACATCAATGAAACTAAAGTCAAATGTTTGCCGGTAAAATGTATATCGTAAATTTTTATCGGCAAAAAAATTATAAAACAAATTAGTCACACTTTTCATTAGATATAAAAGCACAATGCATTTACTTGTGTAAAATTTTTTGAACAAAAAAAATTAAAATTTCTTGCTTCATGGATGGTATATTTTCCCAGGTGCTGTGGCATTTGGATATATTCCGGCGCAGCTTCCGCGAGCTCACCGGCCACGCTTGTCTCGGCCCATCCTGTATTTTTTGCGCCTTAAAGGTAAGTGAAGATTGCAGTTTTCTTTTTTTTTTTATATATATAGTCTAATCACGTTTATCTGCCCTTGTTGTTGTTTTATTGGGTTACAAATATTTTTTTTACATGTATTTTAAAACATTAGCAATTTACAACCCTGATCAGTAATTTTATTTGGTGTTATAAATATACAGTGATTGCAGCGCGGCATGCCTTCAAAAACAGTCATCTTTGTTCTTTAGTCCCACCAAGTTTAACAAACGTGACCTCTTCCACAACAAAGAGATGTATTTGTTGCCTTATTCAAAAGTAAATTCGTAAAACCAAAGTTTAGGCACGTCTTTGCCATAACGAATGCAGAGAAATCGCATCTGTATTCGTCATCTTCCAATGCCTCTAACAACCAGAAAATATAACAAAATATTAATATAAAAGTATTACTGGTAGTGTTTTGCCAAAATTCCAACATTGAAACAGCGAAAAAATAGTTTTTGTAAATTATACTATATAAGTTTAAAATAGTTTTTATAACTGCAGCCGATATTTTATGTATTATATAAGTCACTGGTTGAACTGGTTCTGGAGAATAGGACGCTGCGTCTTGCAAAACATGATTTATAAACCTTCACTTAACTACTTTATAAAATTTATATTTAGTCTTTATCTCCGCAAGATGTATTTATTGCATATATTTGAATTTTTTATTCACTATTCGTTTTTATCACCGAAATGATTGAAAGCTTTTTATCATCTATAATTTTTGTTTGTAGCAATTGGATAAAAATAGTGTTTTTTTTCTTTCGCTAACTATGGAATATTAAATGAATAGTTTTTCACTTTTATCTGCTGATTGTTTCGATATTATAGTCTTTGTAAACTTTACAAATAATCTTATCAGACGTAAACACAGTAGACCAGACAAATTTGCTGTTATAGAGACAGGACCTAGTATACATAGATCGCTCAACGGCGCAACAATCACGTGCGCTCTCTATTTCAGTTCGAGTCCAGTTTAAAGTTGGCGCTCACTCCGTACGACAGAGACCGTGAACGAGTTCGTAGAACTTTGACCTCGAATACTATTAGACGTCGCCAGACCATTATCAATATAATTATATTAATCATATCTCACAGTATAGTTTACATTTTTTCTTAGTTACCATTTATATATCATATCACTTCCTTCATAGAGCATCTGTTTTCTTTACATGTTTATGCAAAGAAATTTAAATAAACAACACGGATAAAACGATATACCACAGTTTTACATCCTTTTTTCTTTTCATCTTTAAATTACGGAAAATAGTTTACAGTTGGGTGTTAATCACAAGCGTTGAAAATCAAATTTGTTTTGCGAAGCCGTGAAGATGCATCTGACTGAACATCTTCCATTTTCAAATCAATTACATCGTCCAAAATGTAAAGAACTTTTCAAAACAAAATGCTACTCCACATTCCGACTTTAGTAAAGATCTGGTTACACTGGTTGTTGTAGAAAGTTATCGAAGAAAGAATGACAATAGCCTAGTTAAATATTAATGGACTGTAAATTAAAGAAATCCGAAATGCTTTAATCGTTGATTACAACGAAATAGATCATTAACTGCAATAAGAAATAAAAACGTTCTAAGTCGGTGTATTGGTGACATTCGTTTTGGTTACACTTTGTTTAGGAAGCGAAACTTTAAAATAGATATATTTTTTATCTTTAAAATTAATTTTGTTCGTGAATTACTTTCTCAAAATGCGTGTTTGTGAATGTACAACGTATGTTAGCAGGGAGCTAGACTTAAAGAGATAATTAAAACATTAAAATTAGCGATTAGACAATGCAAGTACTCTCTCAGTGCGCAGTTAACATCCGCTAATTAAAACTTTTACTGCGTTGTTCACAACTTTCTCATAACGGCACGTAAAACATTATTTTATTTTAAATTTTCTATATTCATTAAGACAGTCCTTATAGCTCGAATCAATTTAAAAAATTCGGAGTTGTATATAATATAATAATAGTTGTAAATTCCTACTTGAGGTATTCCTAAATAACTGAAATGAAATACTTTTTACTATTGTATCTATTTTTTTGTCTATGAGAAGCATGTAATTAAATTTAAATATTCGTTTACTAACACCATGATTTCATATTGTTTCTTTACTTAATTATCAACTAGTATTTATCGACTTTTTCAGGACAGAAATTTTGAATTATAATATATAGTGCGTACTCTATTATAAATTTTTAATAATACGTGCTTTCTAGGACAATACGAATGAGATGCTTCAAACGATACGTGATACGAGATGCGGTCATTACGACTTAGTTAAAAGATATTTTTCATAATTTTACAGTTTAAAGTTAAAATAATATAACTTAAAAATATTATTCGGTCTTGAGTTATAATCATACGCTAAAAATACTACACTCTGTTTCGCACCGTGCATACCTAATTTTAAGAAGATTGTTACTTTTATTCCATGTAATTTTGAAACAAAATCATTATAACGTAACATAAACGTTGAAAGAAAATAAAAGTCGAAAATTTCTCTAAAGAAAGTTTTTTATTCTCTGCAAAATGGAAATGTAGTTACGCCTTGAATTAATAATAAGCTTTATAATAAATTTACAGCGTAACGACTTTCAGTATGCATGATGAATATATTATAACATTTGATTCATTCTCCAACATAAAACAACGTGGTCGTGATTATATAACTCACCTTGTGAACTATTACGCAGATAATTATGTGTACCAACTGCATTTGTCCCTGGCTTAGGCACGTTCCTCCTAGAAGTGTGTCGTGGCACTACGTGCTTCCAGCTCGATATAATCTGGGCCAACCAATTACCGAACTGATTACAACATCACACTTCTGTTCTAATCATCGTACATTTCGACAGCCTGTGTAAAACCGACCTCCATTGCCGTCTATCATTACAACTAGTTCTATCTATTGTTATTGTACTAAAGTTATTTAAAAATTACGAATGTTTTTTTTTAAGTTTGTACACTAAATGAACAAATATAAGGCATTTATTGTGACCTATTTATTCTATCTCTATAATATATTGCTCATCTAGTGAAACTTCTTATTGATATTCCAACGGTTTTTTTCTAACTACACATACTTTGTGTATCCAGCGTCCTTACCGAAGTATTGTACCATGTAAGGTATGCGCCTTAATGTCTAGGTCCGTATCCAGCACTAGCCAAACGAATAAAACCTTTATTTTGCTTGCTTCAAGATGAGCCAAGGCCGGAATGCAGATAAACAAGATTTTTCAGAATGTAAAGCTCGTTCAATAATCTACGTCTGTTACTATCTTTGCGATTTACTTTAATTAATTTTGTGTATATGCTTAAAATATATGTATTTTAAGAGGTAACAACAGCGGTCAGGAGTCTGAAGAATAAAGGTAACAGGTTGTTTAAGCCACAATACGCTTTAAAAGCTTACTTGGTTTGCTGATTAGCTAAGTGTCTATTAACACCGCCTTAGTTCTCTAGCACAAGCCCGTTCGCTCAATCTCAGTTCAGAACTTTGTTTGAATTTAAATGTGACTATCTTAAAAAAACTACTCAAAAACTCGTTGGCTTATTCATTTGAAATAGAAAGGTATCTATATAAATTGTATAGATGCGTCGCACGCGCAGCTGCACGACCGGTTGCGCTTCTTGTTTACGCTCAGTACCACCACCTCATCATGTTTATACATCCTTATATCTTACGCTTTGTATGCGTTTGCTTAGACGTCATTTCTATTTATATACTTTAGTAATGATAGTAACACATCATCTAAGAATGTTCAAAGTACACTATATTCTTCATTAATTCACTCTAATAAAAAAACGATTAAAGTAAAATATTATTTCATAGCACCACTGTCAGAAGTAAAACAAAATATTTAATTTTTCCATTCCATCCATATTACATTACGCTATAAATGAAATATCGTAATTGTTCTCAAAAACTTAATTTGACAGTCTCTGTATAGTATCTAATAATTCAAAAATACTGCATATTTTTTATTATCGTTCGATAATAATTTGTTTCTTCTAGATTGTTCTAATTTTATGAACATGAGGTATTATTGATAATTCTCTATGAGTACTAAGTTGGTAAAGGCTTTATGTTTAAAATATATAACATGTATGAAGAAATGCTTGACTAAAATGCATAAAAACCTAACAGTTTCAAACCCCTTATATTAAAATTCTTTGTAAGTAAAAATAGAATGTCAAATGTGTGCGATTCAGGACTACTGTTTTAAGTAAATTATTTATATTTAGTGCTTAATTCCTCGTTTATGGAGTCGGAACACGCCCGCACTCCTGGCGCCAAGTCGCATACCTCTTACTTATCGTTAAGCTATCGCAAGCTTACGGACGACATTAGTACAAAGTACAATATTTATTAACGACGGACGCATTAGACAATACAAGGAAAACGTTGATAATTATTTAGTGATAAAATAATCAGGCCGGTTAAATGGTATTACTTCGTAGAAAATATTAATATTGATCAAGAATTATATATATATATATATTACAGATTACAAATTTGTTTCACTTTACAAAGCATTTATTTAGTTAAAGGTATAAAGATAACCAAAAAATTCACTTTTTTGAATTAATCGCATATCTGTCGATTTTTCTTTAGTTTAACCGTAAGTTATGGTACATATCATTAATTCCGAAGGCGAAGGAAGTACAAGTTCTAAAAGTAGCCCACTTCAATCCCACTCGATATGTAGCGTGCAAGGTCCTCGCCCACTAAAACAATTAGCGACACTAAATTAACAATCGTTGTTTTCTTAATATTCTACTTGACAGATCGCTCAGTAGCTTTCAAGACATTTACATAAAAACCATCTGAAGCACCCAAAACAATCATATTTAAATAATGGTCCACTTCTATTGTTCTATAATAGGTAATTACGTTGTATTAAATAAAAAAAATCACAAACTTACTATTTCATATCACATTAAACTTTTTTTTATAACTTTCATATCGTCTGTACATTTTCTTAATGGAACAAATAAAAATGTGCACGTTCGCAATCCGGTCCTAATGAAAACAAAAACCTTGAAAGTTCGAATACCGGTCACGAAGAAAACGCAACTACTATGGCTTATTCGCCCTCGCTCTCACTCTGCACTCTAGTTGGTCACAAGGTTTACTCTCCAATACTATATAGAATAAGATATTGCTTATATATTAGAACGTAAAACATCGATTTATTCCTGATTTATTGGTAATTAAGCGCATCTGACGACGTACGACTCGTGGGCGAAAGAGTGGGTGATGTTGACAATTTAATTTTTTGTTACTTTCGTGCAACATGACCTATGCTTCTGGACATAATCAAACATGGTTATCAAACACAGACATGTATTTTGTAACATAATAGCGTCATTAATGTTGAGTAGGCGCATACAATGATGTTTCCATAACATTGTTGACTAGCGATTACATTGGGTTACATTACTAAAACTATTATAAATTTATATTTAATTTTAATTTTTTTTTGAGAGTGTATATTTGGCTGATGACAATTTTAAAGCTCCATTGTATTTGAAAATAATCGATCTTTATCGAATGTTGCAGAAAATAGTAGTTTTTTTAACTGCTGTGGTGTGTGGTACGGTTCGTCAGATCCAGCCTGGCTTACTATCATCCTCAACGACAATTTGCAGTCATAACATCAATGCTGTGTTCCGGCAGTTGTTTTATAAATACGAAAGAAGTTTTAGATATACGAGAACAAGAGTATTCTGGGCGGGCACAGTCCATCCACTTTTATGTCATTTAAAATCATGTGAAATTGAGATATACAGTGGTAACTGGTATAAAGGCACTGAATTTTTGTTATCCTAGCTAACTCGATGTTTTTTTTAAAGATCCTTGTGAATGTCTAAAGGTAGGACGAATACGGTTTATTACTAAAAAAAAATAATACATTTATATAAACAAACGCGTAAATTATAAACGGAATTTCCTCATCAAAATAAGAGATGACGCATCTTATAAACCGTTACATCCGATGAAGGTATAACACTGGTCGTGGAATTTATGAAAACTTGAGTAACTACGAAAAAATTGGCCGTTGATTGAATGAGGCTGGGAAACAATAGAGCAACGTTGCGCACTGCAGCCTTCAACCACTGACTGGCCAGAAACAACAGTTTAACTGAGGTATGCGAAATCGCTCCAGCTATTATATCGGCTAAGTGTTATCTGCTATAATTACAATTGGACTCGATTGCGATTACGAAACGATCGGAAACGGCTGCTTGACTTTAACATTTATGGCTCTATGTTGATTCTATTCAATTACTATAACAGTTATGGAAAGAGCAATGAAGTCAATAGCGGGTATCTCTGCTAAGTATTTAATCGAATCTTGATGTGAAGTTATATTGAGTTAAATACGTTTTCAAATTTAGATTGAGATTTTTTTTCAGGATTTCTATACAGTCTACTGTCTTACTGCAGATAATACTTTCAATTTATAGCAAAAACACGAATTTAAAACAACCGCGTATTTTTAATATTATTGAATAATTTTTCATAACGGATCTTTTTAGAAAATTCTGTATCTTCTCCACAGTGGGCTCCACGGTGATGGACAGAGCTATTTTTGTTTAATTATACCCCCACCAAAACTATTTAACGCTTAAAATTCATGACTAATAATTAAGACATGTATTAAAATGTTTTAAAAATTACATATATATTAATAAAGCGAACTAATTGGTTAGTGGGGAATAATTAAGAGGCGAATATCATTCGGGTGGTGATTAAAGAATACGATGTAATGGCTTAATAATTACGAAGATTTAGTGCGAACAATTTAGTCAAAACTGGTCGTGGTCGAGTCGAACAAGTGGACTGATGAAGTGGGACGGTGACACACATGCATGAGGAACGAAGCGAGATTGGGCGCACTGCTGTTCACTATACAAACGAAGAAACATTATTTTTTATATTGTATGGCGGTAAATCGCACTAGTCTAGGAACATGTTCTCTTTTCCCTTCAAAACTCCGACAATATTTCTGGACGGAAATATTGCCGCCAGCAGACTAATTTAATCCTTTGTTCGGATTACTTTGTATGGTTAGTTGTAATAACAACTACAATTGGGAATATATGTGGTGCTCCATAATTAAACGACTGCTACATTTTTAAAAGATCGTCGCTCTATAACTTCAACTCAATTGAATATCTTGCAGACTATGTACATTAAATTTAATAAACTCATATCATAGTCGTATACTATTTATTTATATTGCAAAGGTTTTGTCACAACCATTAAGACAGAAAACTTATTATTTTCTTATTCAATTCTAGAATAGTTCATGTCGAATGCTAATAAAAACTGTTAAGTAGGGCTAGATGGAGTAACTAATAATCAGAACACAACCACAGCGCCTTTATAAGATAGATGTAACGTAATATCTAGGCGGACACTGATGGACATTGATGAAAACGGTACTTGTGAGTACTTGAATCGCCCAGCATCGGTCAAGAATCATCATATTTTACTGCCGCATGGACATTAGCAATAGCGACGCTTTGTTGATTCCAACCAGCGTTCCTCCCATTGAAAAACCAATGTTTCAGTTGAACAATGGGTCTTTTAACTTATGTGTTCGCATAAATATCTCAAAATTTTTTTTTATATTTTCAATAGACTTTTTGACTCGTATTTTGTTCTCGTAAATTACTATCTACTGCTACTTATTTTAGATAAAGCTAAGTTGATAAGTTTTTAGGATAAAGAAATGATAAAATCAGTTGGACAGCCATTTTTGCTATAAGCTTTGCTGTAGCACACGATTTGGTCATATTAACGAACTGCCGTTACGTAAAGATTTGTTTAAAAGAAGACTGAGCGCGATGCTGGTGTTAGTAATAGCTGCATGTAAACTTCTGACATTTAAGTGGCGCGGATTGCCTCCGTACGCGTTACTTATAATGATTTTTACTACACTCACGTCAGTAAAAATGTTGTAATGGCTGGAGTGCAATTTAAAAATAACCTATAAAATTTTTTAGTAATTAATGTTTGTCACCATGTGGTTTCGTAGCACTAAAACAGCTTTACGTCTCGAGAGTTTATTGAGGTGAAATAGTTCAAAGAAATTTGTCCAACATTTTAGAAATCAGCAGCTCGTTTGTAGTTTTACTGTTAAGGTGTATTTTACATGTTATGTTTTTATTTTGCTATAACTTTAATCGTTGTGACATTTGCTGCTGTTGCTGCTGGGTTCGATGATGTTTTCACTGTAAGTATTCTTGACGACTGTTACAGCTATCTGATACTGGCTCACGAATCCGGTAATCTGTAAACTATCTCACTATTGCGACATTTTACGTACTTTTTACTATTTACTATACTCAAACAGTTAACTCCGAAATAGAACGCATTACGGCATAATTTGTTTTCTTATGTCGCTATGATAAGCACATCACACTCGTGTCGCGGACTATCGATGTTATCAGTTGTGTGTGGATGTTACGAGCTGCGGCTTTGGTTTTGTAAAACCGGTCATACGGTCTGACCTCTCCGCTTTGAGAGCCGTATTGAATTCGCGTAGGCGACTATTTTTGAATTTACAATTGGCGACTTCTCGCGAAACACGGTTTCAAGTGCATTGAATTATCATGCGAGAGACTGTACAACTAAAGCACTATGTAAAGTACAAATTTCACAAAAACACAATTGATGTATATTAAACAAAATTTGAATAAAAGTTAAAGGTCTTAACAAAATTTTAAATCAAAAACAAAGTACTCCATTTAATTTGCCAACGGTTCATCGTTATAAGGAAAAGTACCAAGGCATAAAGCTTCTCTGTAAATAGGTACAAAGACTCCATCTTTGCCATATCAAGTACGAGACGTAACCGGACTCCCGCTAAAGCCTCTCTCGTGTCTCGCTCGCACCGACACGTATGCGCTCGTGGCGCCGAAACCTGAGTCGGTTATCTCTGTCGCGCGCATGAGCCTGCGCAGCCTGTCACTGAGTGCTTACTACACGCCGCCTCTCTACCGACGCGAATAGACGTCCCTTGTCTATAACTCGACGGACGTTATAAATTTTACATATTATATAGCTATAACTGTTTAGTATTTAGTATACGGTATAGATTCGCATCATCGTGTTCCGCGCTCGCGAGTGTGCTTTGTTTACATGAAGTGTTTAAGTGTCAGAGTTCATTAACGCCAATAGTGTACAAATTGAGTGAGTGTTGTGGATATCTGTGTTAGAAATGACTACAATTGAATAAGGTGATCACACATTAGCCTTGTGTTTGACAGCACAACGCTAAAGTTGCTCGCCGAATAAGCAATTAATAAATTGAAATATGCCCGCAACAACTTATACTGGCAACTCACAACCACGTACACCAAGGTTGAATTCCACATCATATTAGAAACATGATATTGATACATGCATTTCAACATCGTTATCCGAACTTAAATGCGAAACATATTTGAATAACGTTATTATGCCATATAAATACGAACATTTGTAAGAACGCCTCAATAATTACTACTCATTACTTACCCACCATTGTTTCACTCACGACGTGTCATTTTGATGATACTATTGATTACATACGAAGGATCTACCATAAAGCCCACGCACGCAATCTTGTCATACATGACCATGTTGTCCTTGCTTATATTTATTGTTACCACAGAAAGATTCACATTTTTTATATACAAAAATCGAGTATTACTATTCATAATATTACTACTATTTTATTAATTACTGCTGATTAAAAATAAAGTTGTCTTCTTTGCCTATGTGTTACATAGGTTAAATGGACAGGCAACGTAATGTAGGAAGTGTACTCTTAAATGGGTACGAGTTTCCATTCCCTTCCACGTAACGCGATTAGATAAAAATTTCGCTTTCGAGAACTAGTGAGAAACATCCCGAAGCGAGGAATAAAAATCCAGACAATTCCTCCGGTTACTTAATCAATGGTCTGTCGTTGCGTCTACGTAATTGAATAAGTGGTTACGAGTGTAACAAATCGGTTGCGGGAGCGATAATAGTCCGTAGAACAAATCGATGTAAACGCTCCGGAGTTCATCACACCGCCTGCTAGTAGTGCTAGCTAGCTCCATTCATTTGCCTATTTTTATTTCATATAATAAAAATACACTTGCAACATTTAATTTATCTTAAAATATATATAAATAGAACCTAACAAATGGTTTGTCTGGGCATTGTTAGTTCTCTTTTCAAACGCAATCACATATATATTCTAACAATAAAATCATCATTAAAATCTAATTTATAAGGACGTCTTATATTAATGTGATTTCTACATTTTGTCCGTATACATGTTTATGACGTGTTTCCTAGAATCGATGGCAATATCGTTTTCACTTTAAGTTCGTGAGTATCAGCAATTCTGCTCACTGATGCAATGGCTCTCATTGTTTGTCTTCGAATTCAACAACATCCGAGCCGTAGGTGCTAATTTTTGTGTAAGGCATCCGATACGTGGTGTTAAACTTTGAGAAATGCCGGTGCTTAGTAACTTTGCTTAGTTTCCTATGAATTCGTAACATTAACGTTTTCATGTTTTTGAAAAAAGAGAAATATATGTTAATAAAAAGGGAATCTTTAGTGTTTTTGATGTTGATAAATTCTATTACAATTGTATCATAGCTTGTTAAAAATAATGCTCGTAGCTATTTTTTTTTTTAATTTTTATGATTAAAAAGCTTTACTAAAGAATATAAATTAACTTTGTAAATTCTACATTGGCTTACTAAGAGAATAATTGTAAATTCTTTAAGAACTTAACGATCATCGAGTAATTATCATGTCCCCTCATTATAGTGGAAATTTCAATGTTACCATACATGCATTGTTTGTAGCACTTAAAGAATTTTGCTTGTGCCGATAATCCAAATATTACTTTCATTTTCCTGTAGTTCTGTCGTCACTAGTTCTCTGAAAAAGGCCATATTCAAGAGGCGGATCCGAGTCGAAGCGTTACTCATGCGCTTGCGACAACACGAGAGTAACCTTACTTGTGTTCTTTGAAATGGTAAAAACCTACCTACGCTCACACACGCGCAAAGCTTTTGAATAGATAGATGTCATTTTACATTTTTTTAAACTTTATATGCACAAAAATTGTTGTATTATATATAACCTTTTTTAAAAAAATGTTATTTTAATTCCAATTCTATATACAAACTCTTAGTTTTATGTATTGCCAATATCACAAAAATTTATGAGTAGGTTTATTATAGATAATTATATAAATTTAAATGTTTTGTCGTGTAGGCCTATGATAGACTTGTAACACCCGTCGTCCCGGATTCTTCTCGCAGCCATATGAGTAGAGGAGTTTGAATGGTTGTGTCGTTTTTTCAAATTGTCTAACGCCTGACTAGCTCCAGTCTCAATGCCAACATGCCGCCATAACAGTGTTGCTATGTTCCAATAACCACAAATGTGACAGCAAGCACGTTGGTCTCTCTAGTGAGTATTTGAATTGTTAGCTTATTGTCGATAAAAAATAACCGTATCCGAAATCTAGATATTGTATAAATATTTCGGTCTCAATTAAAAGAATTGAGTATATGCAATAAAATAACATTACGTCCTCTACTTACATTATCTCATCAATGTAATAAACGTCTATACATCAACTGGATACGCAAGAAGTATACATTATTTTCCATTAATTATTTTAATAATCTTTCACTTAAGTAACATGAAAGAAATCCGATTATCGGCAATCCACCTGAAATTATAAGTTAAATTTTTTAAAACTTTCTTCATCATAATGAAAGTTTATAAAGCAGTTGCTTGCAATGTTTGTTGAAAGTATTTGTTAATAAGACGGTTTGTTCTTCTGAACATTGGTATAGATCAGTAGTTTCTCACAGTTCGTATATAGTGCGATCGTACTTTGTAATTAGATCGCAAGTACACATAAACACATGTGAGAATCGTCTCACGGTTGCCGGGCGCCCGATCAGTAACTAATAAAGTGTTACGTTTGACAGAATAATACTTTATTCAGATTAAAAAAAAAAGGTTGGATGTGTTAAAATTCGCAGGCATTTGCCATTGAGCTGTAGGAGAATATAACATCTACATCTTTTTCTCATAAAGTGTCAGTAATAGGCAGAAATAACAGTTGCTTTTTAAGTTTTAAAGCATAGAGTTTACGCCAACCATCGCGATACGTCGAAAATATTTTTAACACGTTTTAAAAATAAAAATAGCAGTGTAACGGAAATACCACATAAGAAGCGTGCGGAATTCGAATTCGCGACAGTTCTACGCGTGGGTTTTAAAATTAGACAAATAACTGTCTGAAATTAATACAGATCAAATAATACCTTAAGAAGAAATACTCGTCTAATAATATACTTACTTTTCTTATTCTTACTTATTGCGCCAATTTAATTGAAATTTGGTTCTTGAAAAGTCGTCCAGTTTTGAAATGTATGAGTCATTAATTTTTTTTTGTTAAACTAACCAATCGTCTTGGTAACAATTGTATTAAAATTATTTAACCTGACGTTTCCTGTTATCTTATCTCACTAAACTCGAGTAGCCACTTGTGAGGCAATGGGAAACCAAATAAATAGCTTTCTTTCGAGTAGCATGCGCTGCAATTTAATTTATGTTGTGGTGTCAACGTGTACACTTTACGTCGTCATAAACTATCGATCTTTTTTTGCAATTTTTACTATAATAATCTAAAAAAAACGGTCATGAAACAACTATTTCTAATAATACAAATTTTAATTTAGAAAAACATACATTCACGTTTTTTTTATTTACTAAACAGTCAATTTATTATTATTATTTTTATTAAATCATAATTTTTCTATATTATAATTAATATTCGTACAACAAAAATTCACATGATATTTTTTAATTACAATTAAATATGTACTTATGAAATTTTATAAAATCCAGCTAACGATACAGGATATATTGATTTATTTAAGGAAAAAAATGTTAGATTATGTAGAATAAAATTTTTCAGTTTTATTTTTATATTATCTATACACATGTTAATATATGATGACGTATTTCGAAGTGAAGTCACTCGATGGACATGGGGAAGTTGACCACATATTTTAAAACATCGACATACTTCGACCACTGACTCATAAGCTGTGAAAGTGTGATTTGTTATGATAAATGAGAGTCAATTATGACGGAGTATGAAGGTTTTGTAGGGTTATGTTCCATCGTTTATGTCCATTTTTCTAAAGTGTGAAGGAGGCAATAAATTTGTTTATTCATCTCTTTGAATGCCTTAACAATGACTCATGAGATGAAAGAAGGAATAAAACCGTAGTAATTTATAATAACAATTTATATCACACGATGTAACCAGTATTTTTTTTTTTTTTTTGGGGGAAAACGTGTTTAATTGATATTAGGAGTTAAATAATAGCTTTAAAGGAGTTATATCTGTATGGATTTTTAAATAAATAAAAAAATATATATTATTGTGGCTTCAAATGTTCAAATGAGTATTTACATTTATTTAGATGATGAGAGCTTACTATGCGATTTTTGCAAAATTTGCTGCGATTTCTCTTTGTAAACAACAATCAAACAAACTAATTGTATTAGTTGTAACATCTGTGTAACACATTTTACGCGCGAGCACGTGTACCGTACAATTACTCTTTTTCACATTTTATACCTCAACTCGGTGGGCTCTACTTGTCGTCATAGAAATATAAACAAAGCATCGCGTCGTAACAGAGAGAGATGAATGAATTAATGTTTATAAAAGTTAGAAGGGGAAGGTGCTATACCCACGTGAGTTACATTAACAATAGATTACAAAAAAACTGTACCTACCTGGAAGGCAGAGGTGCCCGCGTTTCCCGCCCCCGCATCGGTCTCACGTCAGTCTGCTCAAAAGCCTCATCGGTGTCGTTTGTATGCTTGAAAAGCTTCTTTAAGTTTTAAAGTTTTTTTTTATTGTTAATAATTTACCTTAATTAGAAGTTTATTACGATGATTTCTGTGACGGTCTAATTTGTAAGTGATACAACTTGAAGTTGTTAAATAATTAACTAAACGTTGGGAACCACCTGTCGCTCCCTACCTGCTCAAAGTTATCGCAAACGCTGTTTTCCCGCCGTAGCTTCGGAGTTTCGAAATTATTAACGTTATAAATAATATTAAGCGGACATTGTTCTGTGCGGTGAGACGTGTGGAATTCAAATGAAAAGTTTCTCGATTGTACGTGGTCCGGATACTTATTGCCATATAAGTTGTTTGCGGACACATCGGCTGATGGATATATGTATATTTAGCGCGTATCCATTGTCTTCGATCACGACCTCGTATAGAGATTGAATTCGAATGAGAAGCCGAAGCGAATCCGTTTAATTCGCTTCGCCGGTCGCGTGATCGTATCGAACTATGTGGACTAGTCAGTGAGATGATTAAGTTTCGGTATAAGAAGAAGGAGCCAAGCGATGGCGGCAAAAGCGGGACCGCCATACAGAAGCAAAAGATTGAAGGTCTACGGGACCGCGAGCTATTGCCTCCTAAGGATATGATGCTGGTAGGGTCTCTAGCTGGAGTTAGACACAACACCTTACCGAGATCCCGGCCTCCGTCGGCCGCGCGCCGGGAACAGCCTGAGCAACTGTTGAATCCAACAACTTTGTCTTTATTCAGAGTAAGTATGAATTATTGACAGAATTCATTTACCTTTTAAATTGCAAAATTATTCCTATTAAATTCAAAGAATATTGTTTATTTTTTTTTCACTTTTGCATTTTTTCCTTAATTTTATTTTTTACAATACAAAAGTTTAAGAAGATTGGCTTTAAAGAATACGTGCGTAATTTATGATTTGATGATAATTAATTTAAAAACATTAAGTCTGTGTCTCTTTACGTAGATTTAGATATTTAATGATTTAATTGAGAACCAAGAAATTGATATTCATAAATGAAACTTTAACTTATGTTGTACAAAGTTTTTGCCATGAGAAGTTTACCAGCTAACTGTTATCTTCCGAGCATCAACTTCGTATTCAGTGATGGTTTTTGACCCTTTTTTAAGGCTGTTATGTAGACGCCTTCAAAGGCAATCTGTCATAAGAATATTTAGCTGGAGTATAGCATAAATGCTAACGACGTAATGCAAAAGCTTGTATTTTTAACAATTTAATCTTTTTTTTTTTATTATCTAAACAATCAAAATCTGTCGTTTGTAAAAAAAAATAGACATTTGTATTTGTTTAAATAAAATTAGTAATAGTGTCGATATGACTAAAACTGATATTAAACACTAAGGTTCCGCTTATATTGTAAGATTATAGATACGAACCCATCGTTCCACTATTAGCGATCCATACTCCCAAACCACTAAACTATAAGTACTTTTATTGTACTACTAGTGATTGATGAATACCACAAAATCCTTCTCCAGCTATTTTCTTAATTGCTACATAAGTTATCGAGCTTATGACTACATTGCGAAATGCTAAAGGTATAAAGTAATAAAAACCACTATGTAATGTTAATCGTTTCCTTATATATCTGTAATTCTCTAGGTATTATTAACTTTATTATATCTTGTTGTAGATAGTTGACTTATTTACTGTTTCAAAGCCATATTTTTTTTAGTAATTGAATCTATACATGTCGTATCTTAATTATGTGTTAACTACTTTTCAAAATCCACAGTGATACGACACCAAAAATACAACTCCTGCCTTCAATACAGTATTGTATAGATAAATGCATATATAATTATTTTTATTTAATATGTTTATTATAAGTATGTTTATTAAAATATTTTATGTTTATAATTTTTTTTTTGCATCTTCTTTATTATCTCTGTTTATGTGTCGTTAAATTATCAATATTAGACTCAAAGTATTGTCCGCCATATTTGATGTTGATGGATTTAATGGAATGTTAAAATAAAAATAGTAGAAAACTCTTAATAAATATCAATGAAAAGATAACGTATTGATATTTACTTATATTTTATCATTATACTATTATTATAATTAATAATAGTAGCAAAGTTATTATTTAAGGAATTGTATTGACCATACTATGATTTGGCGCCTCCAAGTACCGAGCTATCAGAAATCTCAAGTAGCAAGATCACGGCTTACCGCGCTGTGCTCAGACCGTTCCGAGCACCATTCGCACGCCACAATTGACTCCGGGAGTCTAACCGCGTTCACACACCACTCGTGTGCGTTTAACTATTACCTGCCTATAACATTCGTATGTACCATTTATTACTTCCGTGTCAGCATTTTCTTTTTCATATTTTCACTACACATTGTCTTTTGCTGCATACATTAAATTTCCAAGTAAAATTTGCTTTGGATTAAATTGCATTTTTAATAATATGTAATGATCACAAAGGTTTTTTAGTTACTCTTAAATTCCACGTTATCATAAAATTGAACAAGCGTTGTACGATTTCTCATTTATGCTAGAGTATAACAGCAGCAGTGCGCAGGCGCGCTTCGACCAAACAGTGTCTCGCATCAAATTCAATAACTAGAAAAGTAATAAAGGTGTAGTTAACAGTATAAGAGTGTTAGCATAAACAGCTTAACCATCGGCATTATACACAAATATCAGAAATATAATTTCAAATATTGCAATAAACTATGTATAATTATACAATTGTACCCTATTTAAAATTAATCTGAATTTTTGTGAGCCAGCTTAGGAATGTATAACTTACTTTTTCTAACAAAAATGATTATCAAAATTAGATCTCTCCATAAATATGATGCTTTGTCAAACATATCCCACTCCTGGTGCAACACTATCTTTTATGCGAAAATGCAATGTTTCAGGAGATGTATTTTAAGCTATGTTGTTCCCAGCATCGCCTTGATTCGCACCAAAACCGTAATGACACCGAAGCCTTCAGACGGTAATTATGTGCAGTACATCTGAGAGATTATTTCACCAAGGGGTATTTTAAGACAATTATTACATTACTAAGTTGTTTTATATATATATATATAT
>DWQX01001514.1:0-27449 GCA_018245475.1 Pharmacophagus antenor | reverse complement strand
ATATAAATGGAACAGTGAAACGAGTTAAGCAATAAAATCAGCGCGTACCATATTAATGCCGCGACCTGAATTACCTTTTGCTATTACAATGCAAGATCTGGGTGAGCCACTTGTGGTGGGATATTAAGAAAAAAAAATCGCCTCGGAATCGCCTGCCACTAGGAAATTTACATCGGCCATTTTGTTTCAATGTGTATTGTATGACACAGTTCCGTAAATAGTAACACGGTAATAAAACTTTTCGACTTTGACTCACTTTTTATTTTTCTTTCATTAGTAGCGGTTGTATTATCTCGCAAGAATGAAGAGTTTATTCGCCATAAAAAGTGTTAAAAGTATAAACTTATGTGATAAACCATTACTGTATCAGATTTCATATATAGAAAAAAACGTTTAAGGAGTTTTGTCGCGAAGTGTTAACACTTTATTTGACAGATATAATTAGTTTTCCCAAAACAAAGTATTACCGTATTGATATTTACAGATGTATAAAAAATCTTGATGTCCTCAAAATTTATTTAATATATAGATTATATATTGATACACCATTATATATTTATAATATAATAAAAAGTGTGAATTTGATTCAGACATTCCCCGGTTAAGTTGACGTGTACATTCAGGGTGCAAAATAAAAAAATATACCATTGCCATGTATGTAGAGACTACAAATTTCGTCAAATTTATAACAAGATTTTTTACCGTGTATTTAGCGTGTGAACGTGTCATTGCTCGCTTTTAATTCTGCACTTGATGTTATTTTAAAAAGAATAAACATGGTACTTCATTTAAAAAAATATTAAATAGACGCTTAAAGAAATTATTCTTTAAATAAAGTGCTATCTTTCTTCAAACGATTAACAATTAATGAATCTATAACATTTGTGCTCAGATTTTAACTGCCTCCGAGGCACAATGGGTTACGAGTTCAATTCTCGAGCCTAACGGGTTGAACTGTGACAGGATTTTTTCGAACCTACTTAGCTAACTATTGCACGCAATTTTTAAATACGACCATAAAATCTGCTTAAATTTGCATAAAATTGCTGTATTTCGTTTTGTATAAATGTGAGGACTACAGTATTCTTAACGACTATGAATCACCATACTTTTTTTTTCGGTTAAGGTCTTGACCTCGATTCCACCTGATGTTAAGTGACAATGAAGCCATAGATAGTGAAGCGTGTTCGTCTAGAATAATTCCGTGCGCTCACATTTATGACTTATAGAACACAGCAATAGTGAAATGACCACAGATTGACATTGAGCTGGCGGGTTAGAAAAACCCTACTACCGTCCAGACTCCTGTGTCCCGGGAGTCGCGTGGGAGCGCCATTACCATCTATAGCTTAATTTTCGTTAAAAAAAAATTCATAAAATAGTCAAGCGTTACCCCATTGGCATAAAAAATATGTCTGATGGAATGTTTACACAACTTTTTTTGTTTAAAAAACTACTAGAACTTTTCAAACGTTCACCAACTACAGCAATCACAATATACTTGAAATCTTCTTAGCGACATATATAAATTTCGATATATCGGAAATGATTCTGTCCGAAATCGTAGCTTATCTCTCAGTGAACACCGCTCAAGTTTACGTGGAACGTCTTATTACGTAACAGACTTAACTCGATGCCCGCGGCGTAGGTCACGAACCAATATGAAATTCTTATTTTTATAGACTAAGCGCACTACCTATTTTAACCTTATTTAATGTCTGCGGCAGTTTTATCACGTTCCACTTTAGCTTTGCTTGCCTAATAAACGGGCTTCTTAAGTGCAATTTGAAACAACATCAATTTATTCGAATTTATTGTAGGTAGCACGTAGCACTTTTTTTTACGTCATAATGAATGGTCACCTATGTCTTTTGCTCGTATTTCATAACTTCTTATATGCTTTGGCTGTTGAGATGGTACGGTGCAACGAACTCACCAGCAGCACGCAGTCTTCATAGATTTAGGTCTTTAAAAATAAAAATTAGGAACCGAGCAGAATAAACCAGTATTGGTGGTAAAAAAAAGTATTTAACCATAAAATGTACAAATTTAAATAACACCAAAAAGATCAGTATTCGAAAGCAGCACCAGCTTTACCAGAAATGCGGTCAGTAATCACCTTCAATAATCGTCTTTAAGTAATCTGATTTATATGAAAATTATCACAAGTCTCACCGACATAGGGCTGTACAATTTTTTTTGTCTTACGCTTATTTAGGATCATAAAAAAATTAAAGAATAATGAATTATACATTTCGTTTCACCGCGATAGGTGTTATTAATATCGCATAATTTTCTATTGTATTGTGCAAGTAATATAAATTCTATTGTATAAGTATTTTGTATTCTAATTTGTTTTTATTTTTCTTGCACCCGCTGTATATTTTTTTGCAACCCTGTCGGTTGATTAGAAGAGAATGCCTCTAAGCATTATGTCCGCCTTTTTTATAGTCGTATAGTGCAAAAGAAGAAATATATAAATATTTATTATTATGTAGTCAAACTTAAAAGTTAATAAAAAACACGTAAAATTTTATGTTTATATGTGAACGGAAGCGATATGGGTTTAGTCTACGCAACGATGATTTCCGGTGAAGGAAAACATCAGTAGTGGGGAACTAACACGTTCTATGAACAACAGATTTCGAGACCATGTTGTATTTGTTAACAGCCGTAACTTTATGAGGATAGGCCTGCACTCCCAGCAGTGGGAACATAAAGTGTAGTGTATTATTATGAATACAATCATCACTTCTTTAATATTAACTTTTAAAGGACCAATGCAGCCATATAAGTGGCATGGGGGTTTTACTTACCAGGTCTAACGCCATGTATTTGGCGGCAAAAACTATTTATTTATATTATTCTTATGGTTGTTACATTTATTAACAATGTGTGACTTGTTGTGACATCTCATTTATGTGCATTTCTTCGCACAAAACAGCTCGAACCTGGCGGGAAACAAGTTTTAAAACCTTGATGACCCGTTAAGGGTTAAATTACTTCGATAACGTTATACAAATTTCATTTCGAAGAAGTTGCCGTTTTAAAAAGCTCCCCTTGAACTTTAAATGTGCGAAGTGTAATCAAGAATGAGGGGTGTGCTGTAATCAAATATAATTACGAATAATTACCGGCCGGTCATGCTCGCGCCCCTTTCTAATCAGGGCTAGAACTTGGCACAGTCATTACGGTGTCACGTGAAATATGCAGCAAGCGATTATATTCAATATGTGTGTACGTAATAATGGTGTTTTTACAATGTAATCAGTTCAACGCCTTTTTGTTTTTAATTTCGTGCAAATCTTCTTTGGCTACTGACATGCTAAATAATTAAGATTAAAATGCTAAATATATATAATTTATTTTGATATTACAGTTTACATACGTCTAAAGATAATTATATACAATAAAGATAAAATGTACATTGATCTTTTTGTCTCTATCGTGTTATATTGCTGCATTATTTATTGCATTCAATTGAGTCTTACTTTTATTTTTTTAGTAAATAAACGATTTACCGTAATTACAATAAATCATTTACATTTTTTATTGATATATTTTATCTGTATACGTTACGTTAAAAAAATTATGTTGCTATAAATATCTACTATAGAAAATAGTGATTTTGCGAGACGGTACATAATTTCTGTCTTAAGAACCGTTTTTTTTTTCAGTTACACGGGTCGCACTTTTTTTTGTAAAAAGAACTTGTTAGTTGTTATTAATTCAAATAGTATAAGAACTTATAAACAGTCTATAAAAGCATTCAAAAGATCCTCACATAGATAATACATAAACGGCAAAAATTAGTTTAACAACATTTATTTAAATAACTAAAAATTCGCAGACAGATCTCATTAAAAGAGAAATTAAAATTTTATACGTCAAATGGGAACTGGTTATGTAGATAATTATCCGCAAACGTCTTAAGTTTACAGAACTTTGATTAGATGGAGTTTTGCCAGAAGTTTCCTGTTGTTGTTTATCAGCACCATATTGTTTTTTATGCATATTACTGCCTCATTACTAATATTTCAATAGCTTAAATGAAGTCTTGCGAATTAAAGGGTGCACGATTGAATTGGCTATTTGACTATTTTCGTATGACCTGAATAGAACTGGTCTGATGCTTAGAATTCTGAGTGAAGCAGATGTTGTGTGGGCGCACACAGCATCTGTGTGATAACGAGAACGACCACATATGTGCGCGCTCACGCTACATTTGTGTGTGTATTTTGCCGACGTTTATCCGATGAAGGACTCTATATAACAACATATAGTTGGTGGTTCTTTAATCGCACACGTGCAGCCATTAAAGTATAAAGAAATATAATGGGGGTACTCCCTGCTAGCTTGTCTAATTATAACTGTACAATTCTTACTATTTTTTACATGCTATTTGCAATTGCAAAAATTAGATAATGTTTATGACAACAGATGTCGCTATAATAATACTATGCAAAAAAAAATGGATTATTTAAAAGTTAATAGTTTCGTCAAAAGATGGCACTTTGATAATATAAATGTTTATTAAAACAACGAGAAATTTTGTATACTATAGTTTTTTTTTATCGGTTATGAGCTAACACTTCACCTCAATTTCATCTGATGGTTAGGCCGTAGATGGTGAAGCATGTTTGGCTAAAATACATCTGGCTCTCACATGTACGACTGACAGAATACAGCAATGCTGTTATGGAGGCAGATTAGCATTGAGGGGGGTAACTCGCTAGACCGGTTTGAAAAACCGTTCCAATATCCAAACTCCAGTACACCTGCAGCCCGGGAATCGAACTCGGGACCTCCGTGCTACAAGGTGAACCGATAAACCACCGCCACGGAGGCAGTCAAAATATATTATAGAGAGTAATATTTGTTACAGACCACCGGGATGACGCCGTTAATGTACGCCGTAAAGGACAATCGCACTTCCTTCGTAGAGCGCCTCATCGAGCTGGGGTCCGACGTCGGTGCTAGGAACAATGTGAGTATTATTTGCAAGATCTTCATTTTGTAGGTTTCCGTACCTAAAGGGTGAAGAAGCCATATTACCAAGCCTGCGTTATCCGTGTGCTCTACCTACTGAACGGTACCAGAAAGATAGTAAAAATTTTCAAAGATTGATTATTTCTGCCGCTGCTACAACAAGAAATAAAGAAGTAATATTTCCTGCTAACGTGCTAATATTAGCGATAATGGTACGGAATCCTTCGCAGCGCAAGTCCGACTCGCACTTGGCCATTTATTTTTAATTTATACCGCTTAACTGTTAGCACTACGAAATATGCAGAGTGCGAATTTCATTTCAGGAGTTAAAAAACTTTATACAATTATACAAATTATTGGATCGACGCCTAAAGATTGGTCGATTCACTTTTAAAATTCGATTTTTTTTATATCAGTTACCCTACTACAAACAGATTCATAGACACGTTTTGAAATACATATTGTGTATCAATTGATAATTACTATTTTAAGTGATAAAGACTAAAAAAATGTACGATTAATGTTTAATCGATTTCTCTAATATTAGTTGCTTTCATACCTATCGGTTAGTTTGAATTTGCTTCTATAAAGTCAATTCTTTTGCAATTCCCCTCAAAACTTAAAGTTTTCTTGCCCGCCGCAGCTGATCGTGCGATAACAACTTGTGCTCGCAATTTTCTTTCGCGATAAGTACCTTTAGGTCACGATTGTTTGCAGTAACTGATGGCATCTAGACATCTAATGGAACTTGTGATTTTGTGTTTGCATAAATGATGTATATGTTCAACCTTTATTTTTATCCAAGTACTAAACCTAATTCAAGTAATTCTATTTATCAATTCAAAGTTCCGACTGATTTTCAGAGTGACCTACATTTGTATCCACTAAAACACTAAGCTACAGACTAAATCGCTAAGCCTAGAATAATATGAAATGTGGATAGCGTATTCATTGCAATGTGTAGGTATCTACTAAGTAGATTTTTGAAATTCGACTGTTAAGGACGGATAGGGGAGGGGGATTAATCCTAATATTATATAAAAAAATTATCACGCCCAGAGAAGCTGTCACAAAAGGAGTTGCATGCCAAATTAAATTCTCTGTCAGCCTACCTTAGGGTTGAGCAGAGATGAATATGACAGAGTGTGAAAATTTAGTAGAAAAATAATGGAGAGATAGAGAAGACATATGAAAAAATAAAGTATCAATCTATTTACGTAAATTTATTTAATAATCACAGGAAATAAAGAGCTCAAGAGAGTGATAATACCGCGGATAAGAAACTTAAAGATAAATAAAGAAGAACTGTTATGGCAAACAATGATTTCTTTTATCATAATCTGATTTCATCACATCGAAGCAATGAAGCTCTTTGTTTGTTTAAAAACTTCTGCATTCACTGAGATGATAAACGATTATTAAACTAGATTTAGTTAAAGTTTGTTAAGTATTTTAGTTCAGTCTAACAATAAGACTAACAGCGCAAACTTCACCGAATCCAGCAGCAGCAGCAGCAGTTCAGTCTGATGGAAATAATTTTCAAAAATTGTCATTTTAGTCTTAATGTCTTTATTGACCGATACATTAATTAAATATCAAAATAATATTCTATTAAGAGGTGTGGTGATACTGAAGATTAATTATATGTATACATAAGTAGCAGTTTATTTGTGTTTCATAGGGAAGTTTATGCTCTTAAGTCGCCACGCTGGGCAGGTGAGTTGGCGACTATAGGATTTGATGGATAGAAATTTAAAAACATTGGATGGGAATTTGGGGGTAGGATTTCACTATTTGGATGGATGTCTAGAGAAGAATAGTAACAGCTATGGTCTTCGGGGGCGCGTACCCGTATTTATCGGAAATATGAACCCACTGAGGGACGAAGAAGTGTATGTTGCACTCCCGCCAGATGGACTGACGATTGAGCCAGGAAGGCGGGAAGCGGCTGGGTGAGGAAATCAGAGGACCGCATATGGTGGAAGACATTGGGGAAGGCCTATGTCCAGCAGTGGACTGACACAGGCTGATAATGATGATGATAAGTACCAGATGTACAAAATGAATTAATTTATTATACATATTTTTTTAATTTAAGATAATAAATTCTGATGTAATACTTTTACAGACATTCCACCTATTATTATTGGTACATATTTACAAAAACCAATAAACTATCATTTATGCTTAGTTATTTTTAATTCCTTTATTGTTTCTATTTATTGGTACCATAATTCCTTCGCGGCAATGGCGGAAATGGTTTACAGCGTGCTTGTAACGCGAAGGTCTCCGGGTTTGATCTTTATGTGGTAACACTTGAACCTGATTTCACCCGATGTTAAGTGATAATGTGGCCGTAGATGGATCACGCTTGCTTAGAACAGTGACGGCCCTCACATGTGCTACTGCCGAAAAATATCAATGCCGATTTGACGCCATTTAAATTGGTAATTAGCCAGGCGGGTTCAAAAAACCTTACCACAATTCAGAAATAACCGACCATGTGGCCTCCAAACAGCAAACAGTAGTCTGGTAAGACATGAAAACATCAAAGTATGTTTTTCCAATGAATAAACTTTATCTGTACGATAACGGCTTAAAAGGAAATATAAACATAATAACAATACAAAGTAGAAGTGATAGTAAATTGGCGATAAGGCATGATTTCTGCCCTATCGCGTTGTCAATGAACTTATATATTATGTAACTATATTTTATTACAACAAAAATAACGTGTACGACGTTATATAAATTTATGTTACTGTTTTTGTTATAAAATAAGGAACTAGATGGCTTATATATTTACTATTGCAAATAAATATGAAGTTGTATGTATATTTATAAGTATAAAAATCGTGTAATTTCATTTAGTTATATGTTATATTTTATATTCATGTATTATTAGTTACATATTTATATTACACTTCTATCTGTCCAATAATTGTTTTAATTTTTTTTTCTTAGGTGTTTTTGCGCATCCACGTCTGGTCAACCCTAAGGTAGACTGTTAGAGAATGCTATTTGGCATTAATTCCATATCATGTTACGAAATTGTTCCATTAAAGTTTTAGTAATTGTCGGTTGAGGAAGTAGCAAATATTTTCGCCGACATGGAAATGTTACATTAATGTAATTCATTCGTGCATCGTGTTAATGACGAATGGAATAATATTCGAGTATTATGGAGTTGACATATTTGACTATTAAAACTCCAAGGTCTATATACAAGTAAATGTTAAAAATTGCAATGAAACGTTCACGGAGCGGTCAACGTTAAATCATGAACTTTATGATAACAGTGCAGAAAAGGACACAAACGTTGACTGCGATGGAATTATGTACACAATGAATAAAAAACTTTCTTCTTTTTTTTTCATTCATATTCATTTCGGAACGATGTTTTTTGTTAATTAATGTGGATATTTTGGATTTGGTAATTCGCTACAAATTGTGCGAAGTTTAACCAACTTAAAAAAGAATTAAAAAAATGTTATTGCAAATGTTTTTCTGCTTGAAAAATGATTAGAATAAAAGTAACGACATCAGAGTGGGTCTAATTGTACGTTCTTATCTCTGTTAACTCTGTGAATGTTTATTAAAAAAGTACAATATATTAAGTCATTTTTTAAAATTATTATTATCTTCCATTAAACTACTACAAGTAAACAATTTTTTATAATTTAAATAAAATATGTAGTAGGACTTTTCACATTGTCAAATTCTGTTTTTCATAATCTGAACATAATTATTTTAAGTATTATTATTATTACAGGATAATTACAACGTTTTGCACATATCCGCTATGTATTCAAGAGAAGACATCGTCAAGTTACTACTGTCCAAACGTGGAGTCGATCCTTTCGCAACGGGTGGAGTAAGTAGTTATTTCATTTGTATTTTTCATTGGTTAAACAGAATTAATAACAGCGCCATCTATTATTCTGTTTCCGCAATAAGGTAGTAAAGGAATAGTGACATCTAGTAACAAGAGTTCTAAACAAATTCTCACACATTAGGTTGAAATGTTTGACAAGAGTTTTTATAGTTCCCGCGCCATTACCCGCTGCTAATCTAATTATTGATATAACTTTTTATAGATGCTTGAGCTATAATAGTTTAATAAATGTTGACTAAATGTACTGACAAGATTTTACTAAAAAATCCTATTTATCTAAAATAGGATATTAAAATTTATAGCTTTTTTTAATTAAAAAAGTGAAACTGAAACTGATGTATTTTAACCACATTTTTTTTTCTTATTTTTAGGATATGTTAAAGTACTTATAACTAAAATTTTGTTATTTACACAATTAAGATATTTTTGTAAATTTGTGTATATTGTAGCTAAGCTTTATTTATTTCAAAGAGTTATCCAAGTTCGTTTTTAACCCTATGTTTAATACAGTATCTGTGTAATATATCATATTTTACTATGACTATTATGGGTTATTTGCGATAAACGAAAACGACGATGTAGTCTCTATCTATTGTAATTTGACAATGATGAAGTTCAAATAATGGAATTGTTATTTATGTTCGCTATTAAAGAAAGTTATTTATTTTTCAATTTAAAACACAGGATGATAAGTGTGCTAAGCTAGTAACTTCATTAAGTAAATATAAAAGTTTTGAAAGTGAAACATATTCCCAGAAGTCTTCTTGGAAATAAAGCATCAGTCAAATCTATCACCAGATCTGTAGATATTACCTGAATGCTTCTTATGAAGGAAGCACCAGTTATAGCCATGTAACAAAACGATGAAGTTATAAACGAATAAAACTATGCTACAGAGTTTTATGATTTATGTCTTATATAATGCGGTTTGCACGCTAGATTTGTTCATAATATGAATTTTAGGTATAAGTTATTTCATGTTCATATCAATAATTCAAAACTTTATTTATTTGACGCTTACTTCCAAAAGTTGAAAAACAAAAACAATGGTACCCATAAATTGATAACAGACGCATGTATTTTTGGGACATGAAAGGAACTCTTTGTTAAGTAAATTAAAAACTTATTGTACATATGTACAAAAATCGATAATATCAAATTTAATAACTATATTTTACTTTTTCATGTCCTTGGTATTTGGGACAATTTTTTACTTTATCTAAAAAAAATTGAACAATATGTTATTGTTATTAATAATGTGAAGAATCGACTAGATGATTGGACTTAGTTCGGTTTTGCTTTATTTGTGATCGTACTTAATTTAATGACGTCATTTTGGAGTTCCGTCCATAATGTCTTTAACGCTTCGGGTACACACTGTATGTACAATAATAATGTGGAGAAATCTTCGACCGGTCTACGAAGGATTAATTGTATGTCTAAACGTATTTCTAGAGCCGTCAGCAAACGGCTGTCCATCTAGTGGCCAGTAGACAAACCGGCACCGCGACCAGCATTCTGCGCGCCCTGCTCACGGCTGCGGGGAAAGATATCCGGTTACGTGTTGATGGGGTAAGTAGTTAGTATTCCTTTTTCAAAAATTGAGTAGTTGAATGCTGGTAGGAGATTTATTTTTTTATTTAAAATATTATTACTCGTGTTTAAAGAAATCTTGCTATTATGTGTAACAAATTTAAATGTTGAAACCCAACTTTTAACCCAATTTTGAAGTTTGTGTTTGATTTTTGAGCTCAATAAAATTAGTCAATGAAAGTCTCGTTCAAAGATCATTTCAGCTGTTTAGGAGAATAACCTGAAAATAAATATCCATTTTTAGCCATAAAAGCGCGCGACTGTCATATCTTTTGACATTTCAGCGAGTTTGTAAATTAAGTTATTAATATAAAAATTTACATTACTACTTTAAATGCATGTTAGAAACTTGTGCTTCTCGATAGTAGCGTTAATGTAAGATTTAACCAGAAGGATAGGGTGCCTGAATGCTATGAGATAGCAGGAACTACAACTTTTGTCTTTAGATAATAATTTGCAATTGTATTATTAAAGAACTTTAACATTATTGCTACAATTACTTTACGTCATAATAATTGTTTACTAAAGGTTTTCATTCTTAAGAGGAAACTTGTTCGAATTTCAATATTTTTAAATAAAAGTCGAAAACCAAACGAATTTATGATTGGAATGGAAACATCCACAAACATTTTAAATTGTTTCTTTCACTCTTCAACCAATTGTACTGCGGCATTGTTTTCGTTTTAAAAATGGAACAAGTTTCCCCCATTTATTTATTTCTACTTTACATGAATATTGTTATTTATTACATCGCATGGTCCGCTTAATGAATTCATGTCGAGACTTGTATAATGTTGTTCCAACGCACAGAGCTATGCGAAACAGAGCTTCCTTGAGTTAATTTATGGAATGTCTTTAACACTTGAATAGAAATAGTGTTAAATGTTGAGATGCATAAGAATACTGAACATTTTCATCATTTATTCTTATGAAGCTTGGCATCTACGACTATATAGAATTATCAATCAAATCTAAAAGGTTGGCTTCGATGCATATTGCCCTCTGCTCCTCTAGTTTAGATTATTGCTCTATAGTTTTGTCATGCTTATGATCAAATTTCTATCTTTTGGATTCGTAACCAATGTGTGTATGTTTGCTTTATTTATGGTAATATACAAAAATCTCTTTGCAGTATATCAATGTTGTATCAATTTTATAACTAACTTTTTCTTTTTGTGAAATTATGTGAGTACTTTTTTCTATGTATTTCTGTTTTTATCTTTTACTTTAAATTTTACCGTTTTCATCTGAATAAAATTTTGAATTCTGGATATATAAAAACTCTATATTCCGTATAGTTCCAGAGTAAATCATTTTATAAAATTTGGAAATTGTCAAAATAGACTCAGTACTCAAAATTTATTTATCTAATTATACTGATGTTCATAACACCTGTATGATTGTTAATAGAAAATAATAAAAAATATATGCTCGGTATTTCAATTGCGTTTCATGTGGAGTAAGGCAATAAACTCAAAACTTTACGATGTTGTTATTAAGTTTTCTGATTAGAGAATAGACGTAGTGAATAGGCGGGATGCAACTTCGGTCACAGCGATCGCGTGCAGACCCGTCGCCTGGCACTGCCATCCGCCGCCGCTTCAGGTATCACCGAAAAAGCGCCTTTGGAATACAATGCCTCTACGAGTTGCTCGTAAAAGAAATTATAAAACAAAAGTTCTGAATTAAGCGACTCTGTACTTATTCTTTGTCTCACGTGAAAATTAAAAAGGTGTGTTAACTTGAGGAAAACGGCCGCAAGGTTGATATTATGAAGGCATTCCTGCAGAGTGGGTGTACACCACCCCACGCGAATAGAAACTAGCTAATTATCCGCCGAGCTTTAACCGCCTTGTGAACGTCACAACGGGAAATTTACAATGCAAATCAGTCGCTGAATATTAGTTATAACGTCGGTGCTGAAATTCGAAATTAGTAATTTTAATAGAATCCGTCCCAGTCAGTCCTTCGGCGCGGCTAGAGCGAGGTAGCTTTACAATGTCCGCACGCGCTGACTTTGTTCCAAAATAGTCGCTATGGAGGATCAAGTACGTATATGACTCCTTGACGGTGCATCGAAACTCTTATAGAATTGCATGCGGGCATCGCGATAAACCGTCGATTTTTACATTCTATTGAATTGTGTACGAAAGCCTACGATGATTGGCGTACACATAACTCGAAAACTATTGTTTTTGTGTCACTGTTTGGAAGCTCCGTGCAGTGGTATGCCGCAAGTAGCGTGAGTAGTTTGTGCATAGGCTCTGCATCGAATGAAATTCAGTGCGGGTGTAAATCAGGGCTAAAGCAATCAGTTGCACGTGCGCCATGAACGAGGATAGGAGGGATGTACCCAGAAGTGCGAATTTGAACTTGAGATCGGGCAGTCGAAGTCCGCCAATTAATCTTCAAACTAGGGATCTCCAGAAGCTCGAACTAAGTTTTATCGAGTTAAATAAAGAGCGTGCGAGACAGAAAGAATGGAAAAAGTTAATACGCGACATGGTGTTCCAGAGGGGGAAGATACCGCTGCTGCTTGCCGTGGAGGCAGGCAACCAGAGCATGGTTCGGGAGCTCCTCAGTGCGCAGACGGCGGAACAACTTAAGGTATGTTGCGGTAATCTTAACCCAATAGGTCTCTTCCTAATAAATTATAAAAAAAATTCTAGATATTTTTATCCATGCAAAAGTAAATCATTCGTTTTGGTCGATTTGTATAACAAAAGTTATAATGTAATTTCGCTGCGCCGATGACGTATGCAGGCGTCAACACCGGCCGGTGATACCGCCCTGCATTTGGCTGCGAGGAGGAGAGACGTGGACATGGCTCGAATATTGGTCGACTATGGTGCGTCGGTGGATGCGGTGAACGGAGCGGGACAAACCGCTTTACATATCGCGGCGGCCGAGGGCGACGAGCCTCTCGTTAAATACTTTTACGGAGTACGAGCGAATGCCGCCATCACGGATAATGAAGGTGAGTTGTTTTTTTTTATCTGAGAGGAGTTAACACTTGGTCTTGATTTCACCAGATGTTAAGTGGCCATGAGGCCGTAGATGGTAAAGCGTGTTCACCCAGAATACATCTGGCTCTCACATGTACGACTGCCGTAACAGCAATGCTGTTGTAGCGGCTGATGGACATTGAGGGTGGTGTAGCTAGGTAGTGGGGTTTGAAAAACCCTACCAGCATTCAGACTCCGCAACTCCTGCGGCCCGGGAATCGAACTCGAGACCTCAAGGCAAGTGGGTAAAACCACTGCGCCATGGAGTTATTTATTCTTACTGGAATAGCATTTTATTTACTTTTGTTAGATATATGTACTGTTTTCTTAGAATTGACCATTGACTATAACGTGGATTGCTACAAAATTTGAGCTGTCATTCCGATCTACTGTGCTTGCATCAATATTAGATGCTTGAAGGAAAATAAGGAACTCTGTAAAAGATAAGATTAGTAAAATGTAACAACAAGACTTTATTCGATGCAGGCTGCAGTATCTATGTATTCGAAGAGAGAAAATGAAATGATTAATTTCTATTCATAATTTAATTTTTAACAATGTTACATCTTAGACCGTACTCCAATGCACTTGGCGGCGGAGAATGGTCACGCGGCGATCATCGAGCTCCTTGCTGACAAATTCAAGGCTTCGATCTTCGAAAGAACAAAAGACGGTAGCACACTGATGCACATTGCCTCACTGAACGGTCACGCAGATTGTGCAATGATGCTGTTCAAGAAGGGAGTATATTTGCACATGCCAAATAAGGTGCGCTATTTTGTTGACGTATTTAGTGGTAAACGTCACTCCTATACTGCCGACGAGTTGAAAATTGTGCGAATAGTCAGTTTTGGTGAAAATTATCATAAACGTACATATCATAAAATAACTGAAATAGAATAACTAATCGATAATTCCTTTACAAGAACACGTTAAAAACGAATTAACCTTATGTGCTTTTTACATGAAACAGAAAAAGAATTTAGCGAAACTATAGTCATATGCTATGGTTGAAATATGTAATAATATAAGTATTGCTCCGTAATACAGGATAGTTTGCCGTAGCTCAAAAATAATGTTTGCGTGCAGTTTAACGAACTTGTTTATATATCGCGATCTTGTTTTTAATTCGTTCCTATTTTTAATGATGCCAGCGGGGTCGGAACCTTTGTCGTGGGAAACTTTATACACAGAGAAATGAAAGATCAAATGACAAACCACTTTTAGATTTAGGAAAGCTTATTAGGCCACTGTTTGCGTTCAGCGAGGATAGAATTCGTAACGCTTTTTATGATTGAAATCGAAGGTGACCACTTAATGCGGTTACCTAAATCTTTAGTAACGAATTTTATTCTTTACTTCTTATTTTTTTTATTTATTTAATAAGAAAATATACTTTGAATTTGTTATAGGATTCTTAATAAAAAATTCGTTTTTTTTTTCAAGTGAAATGCATAGTAGAAAAAACACATGTAATCTTTTCCGCTATGCATTCCGTCATTAATGGAATATTTCTCCGATGAATCGAATTTTACAACGAAAGTGTTTACATTCGTATCACTATTTGTATTATTATTTTTTTGTATTATGCGTCCTTGGATTCAAACACAGATCTTTAGCTGACATCACTTTATAAAATAATTTTGATTTCTCTTTATTTTTTCAGGACGGAGCTCGTAGTATACACACAGCGGCGAGATACGGCCATGTTGGCATTATCAACACTTTGCTGCAGAAAGGAGAGAGTGTGGACGTGACGACTAATGTACTTATTTATTTAGCTGTCTCATACACAACTCTTCAAATGAATGATCTGTAATTATGCAGTATATACGTCAATCAGGAATTAATAGCTAAAAATATATTTTAACTGAGTGTAACTGCTTTATAGAAGTATATATAAATGCTCGTACACTATTATACATATTACTTTGTTCTTAAGTAGTTGTAATATGTTTAATAAACAAGTTGGATCACTAACATCAAAATAGTCCTTATTATCTGTTTCTATTATAATATTTTTTTTTTGGTGATCAGGACAACTACACAGCACTCCACGTTGCAGTGGAATCGTGCAAGCCGGCAGTAGTTGAAACACTATTGGGTTATGGTGCCGACGTACACATAAGAGGAGGAAAGCAAAGGGAGACACCCCTGCACATAGCTGCCAGGATACCTGATGGTAATATAAATTTAGTAACGTTACGGTTACGCTTCATAATTTTTTTTCTTTTAGGACCACTATTGGAAATGATTGCGTGGCAAAACTATCTTTAATTCAAAATAAACATTTTTTTTTTCAAACTTCAGGTGATAAATGTGCAATTATGCTATTGAAATCTGGTGCGGGTCCTAACAAGGCTACTGAAGATGGTATGACGCCCGTGCATGTTGCAGCCAAATATGGAAATTTAACTACCTTACTACTACTTCTTGAAGATGGAGGAGACCCTTTGAGAAAAACGAAGGTAAACCATTGAAATTGATAAGGAACAGATTTTTTTTTCGTTTCTTTCTCATCAAACTTTAAAGTCTTTGTCATAAAAAGCATTTTCAATTTCTCAGTCTGGCGAAACGCCTCTTCACATGGCATGTAGAAGTTGCAAGCCAGATGTAGTAAGGCATTTAATAGAATTTGTAAAAGATCAAAAGGGCGAAACCGTCGCTACAGCGTATATAGACTCTGTTGATGAAGATGGTGCAAGTGCTTTACATTTCGCATGTAAAATAACTAAAGAAGAAGTAAAAATGCCTTCAGCTGATCGCGAAGTTGTAAAATGTCTAATGGAGAACGGCGCTGACGTAACCTTGGTAACTAAACATAATCATGAGACAGTGTTTCATTTTTGTGCAATTGCTGGTAACAATGATGTCATGACTGAAATGATTTCCGATATGTCTACGGCTGACGTTAGTAAAGCGCTTAATAAACAAAACTCTATCGGCTGGACTCCGCTTTTAATTGCGTGTTATCGAGGGCACATGGAACTTGTGAATAATTTGTTGACTAATCACGCCAGGGTAGATGTTTTTGATGTAGAAGGTAGATCTGCCCTTCATCTCGCCGCTGAGCATGGTTATTTACAAGTATGTGATGCTTTACTCACAAATAAAGCATTTATAAACTCAAAAGCAAGAAATGGAAGAACAGCTTTACATTTGGCTGCAATGAATGGATATGCCCATTTAGTCAAATTTCTTATACGAGATCATAACGCAATGATTGATGTACTTACATTAAAGAAACAAACACCATTGCATTTAGCTGCGGCAAGTGGACAAATAGAAGTTTGTAAATTATTGCTAGAATTAGGTGCCAACATTGATGCAACGGACGAGTTAGGACAAAAACCAATACATGCCGCTGCGCAGAATAATTATTCAGAAGTCGTTCAATTATTTCTGCAGCAACATCCCAATTTGGTCATGGCAACAACAAAAGACGGAAACACTTGTGCTCATATAGCCGCTATTCAGGGTTCAGTAAAAGTGATCGAGGAACTAATGAAATTTGATAGAACTGGTGTAATATCGGCTAGAAATAAATTAAATGAGTCAACACCATTACAATTAGCTGCGGAAGGTGGTCACGCCGATGTAGTGCGGGTTCTTGTCAGAGCCGGGGCCTCTTGTACTGACGAAAATAGAGCGGGTCTAACAGCAGTTCACTTAGCTGCTGAGCATGGTCACACTAACGTTCTAGACGTCATGAGATCAACAAACACATTAAGAATATCAAGTAAAAAGTTAGGTTTGACTCCTTTGCATATTGCAGCATATTATGGACAGGCTGGTAAATATAAATAACATAACATTTTTTTTAACTAAAATCTGCAGCACATAACTAATACTATTTTTTCAGAAACCGTTCGTGAACTTCTTTCACATGTTCCTGGAACTGTTAAATCAGAACCACCGACAGGAATGTCATTAGTTCCTGTGTTAGGCGCTGAATCTGGACTTACACCGCTTCATCTAGCTGCGTATAATGGAAATGAAAATGTTGTGAGATTACTTTTGAACTCCCCTGGCGTTCAAGTTGACGCTGCAACTAATGAAAATGTATGTTTGTAAAAGATTGATTTTATACAATAAAGGTTATTGTAATTAAATTCTAAAAAAAATCTTAAGTCAATATTATATCTGCCAATTATGTAACTGTCTTTATTTTTAGGGATACAATCCGTTACACCTGGCATGCTTTGGTGGCCACATGTCTATTGTTGGTTTATTACTAAGCAGATCAGCAGAATTGTTGCAAAGTATAGATAGGCACGGTAAAACTGGATTACACATAGCGTCAACATACGGTCATTATCAGATGGTTGAAGTTTTATTAGGTCAAGGTGCAGAAATAAACGCAACAGACAAAAATGGGTGGACTCCATTACATTGTGCGGCAAAAGCTGGACATTTAAATGTTGTAAAGCTCTTATGCGAATCAGGTGCTTCCCCAAAAAGTGAAACTAATTTAAATTGTGCTCCTATTTGGTTTGCCGCTTCGGAAAATCATAATGATGTTCTTGAGTATTTGTTGCATAAGGAGCATGACACTCAATCTCTTATGGACGACAAGAGGTTTATTTATAACTTGATGGTTTGTTCAAAGAATCATAACAATATTCCCATTGAAGAATTTGTACTAGTTTCACCTGCACCCGTGGACACAGCAGCAAAGTTGTCAAACCTTTATATAAATTTATCTACTAAGGTAAGATCACACGGTTACAATAATCTTTTTTATTTTTTATTCCTTACTTTAATACTCTTTATTGAAATTTAGGAAAAGGAGCGTGCCAAAGACCTTATAGCGGCTGGTAAGCAGTGTGAAGCAATGGCTACAGAACTTTTAGCGTTAGCAGCTGGTGCTGACTCAGCTGGCCATATTCTTACTGCTACAGACAATAGGAATATCGAATTTTTAGATGTATTAATAGAGAATGAACAAAAGGAAGTAATAGCACACACAGTCGTCCAAAGATATCTTCAGGTAAAAAATAGGTAACTTCGTCTACTACAGTAATACCTACCAATGAATTTTAAGTTGTGATATTTATAACGTACAATTTTTTTCAGGAACTTTGGAGAGGGAGCCTCAAGTGGAGCGGGATCAAAATTATGTTCCTTTTTTTCGCATTCATCGTATGTCCACCGGTCTGGCTAGTGTTTTCTCTTCCACTGGGCCACAAATACAATAAAATTCCAATAATTAAATTTATGTCGTATTTAACGGCACATATATATCTTATGATATTATTAGCATTAGTAGCAATTACACCAATATATAATTCAATATTCAGAGAGAGTTTAGTTCCAAGATGGTATGAATGGATGCTTCTTATATCATTGAGTGGCCTTCTTCTCTTAGAGTTAACTAATCCCAGTGATAAATCAGGATTAGGTTGGATAAAAATAGCCGTATTATTATTTGGGATGATTGGAGTTGCAACTCACGTTGTAGGATGGATATTCATCATGCCCAAGTATTGGCCAACACTGATGTACTGCAGAAACCAATGCTTTGCACTTTCTTTTCTACTGGCTTGTGTTCAAATATTAGACTTTTTGTCCTTTCATCATCTGTTTGGTCCGTGGGCTATTATTATTGGAGATTTGATGAAAGATTTGGGAAGGTTTCTCGCTGTCTTAGCTATATTCGTTTTCGGTTTCTCAATGCACATTGTAGCGCTGAATCAACCGTTCAGAAATCTGAATAAACCAGAAGATAATAAGTATGCTAGGCAAGCCCGAAGGAGAATTTTTTCAGACGGTAAGTGTTTTTCTTTACTATATTTAGGATTTAAATGACACTATACCAAAAAAGCTTTTGTTGGGTTTCGAACACGATAAAACTCTGAACATGTAAGATTATGCAAAAACTAAAAAGAGTTTCCAGATAGTTTGGTGTTTGTTGGTTAAAGTACTGTGTACTTAATAATAATTGTTATGAACTTAGATATTAATCTACGGATGAAACGACAAACATATGATTCACAATGGGATAATAATCCTCCCGAAGAATCATATCGGAGGAAACAGGGACCGACGGGACGTAAGTCCATGTTAGAGATAGAGGCATGACGGTCGCATTACAAATCGGTGTGCTTCTACCATTTTATTGTTTAAAATCCATCCGCTTGCAGGCTTGAATGTTTGCCGCCTCACCGGTAATGTTTTCATCGTCAATTGATATTAAAATCGAAGTTAGTACATGTTAGATATATTGTTTGATGTTATTACACAACATGAATGTGGAATGTGTTAGGTCTGTACAATACAAACGAACACAATTAGTTATAAATTGTAATAAATATTGTTTATTAGTGTAAGTTTTCATTCAAGTGCAATTAGTGAGAATATGGTGAAAATGTACACAATAAATTCAGCCATGACACGCTACGTGATTTATATTGTTGTACGGGAGATGTGTTTTCCAGATGTCGTTGCGGGCACAGAACATGCATTGCTCGTCACAATCATAGTTTTTAGTGGAATGAGTGGCCGACCTCACCGCATTCGATGGAGCAATAATGTCATGTGCATGCCGTCGCTGGCTTATGTGCCGCGTTTGTCACACCAGTGTCTCGAGGTATCACTTTGCGTTACGGATGTGTTTTTTTGTTGTCGTCGTTGTGGCACTCTTTTTGTGCCAACACCAATCTTGTTTTGCCACTTAGAGAGGATCGGGGTGGAATGATGCATCGACGAATTGGCTCATGTTCTTATCTCATTCGATTGAAAGCCATTTTCAAAATTGTCGACCCAAATCAAAAAACAATCAAACATTTACAAAATATCATTTCATAACATTTACACGTATCAATCTACCCCATCCATGCACATTTGACTTCAAATTAGTTGATGTTTAAAAAAATAACATGAATTCATTCATCGGACCTATCGTAGCAATAATATTCGTTGATAGTAAATGAATTAGAAACAATAAAAATAGAAATACTTCTGAAGTTGTTACGATAAGTATCGTTGAAGATGAATTCAATTTAGTTCTACTGTAGGGGTAAATTGATGCCGCACAAAACATGGACACAAGACTTCATCTGACGAAATACATCACTTGCGTACACTGCATTAAGCTACCCCTACCTTTCTTTCTTGTTGAGTTTCCTTCAATCAGAGAAATTGGTCCATTTGAGTATTGTCTTCTAGTGGCTTTATCACCGATCGAAGCCTTCGAGAAATTGTTCTTCGCCCTTTTCGGCCAGATTACATTGTCCGACTTAAACTACATATCGACCGTGAGACCATGGTGGACGCAGAACCTGTTCAAGTTGGTCTTCGGGGGCTTCTTGCTGATATCTGTCGTGGTGCTCAAAACGCTCCTCATTGCGATGATGTCGGACACTTATCAGCGCATACAGGTAACTTCACGGTAACTCCGAAACACGCGTCTTGTTCGCAGTGACAATGAACCCACTGTTTTCGTTCGAGTTGCTATTCTTCGCCGTGTTCGGGCAGACGACGACGGAGCAGACGAGGGTGCACCGTGACGACATCAACACGCAACCGGCGTGGACAAATTATCTGTTCAAAATTGTATTCGGAATATACATGCTGGTGTCAGTGGTGGTACTAATTAATCTACTGATCGCTATGATGTCTGACACGTATCAGAGGATTCAGGTATTAAAATAAATATAAATATATGGCGCTACGATCGGCACTGCTATTAAAATTCTTTAACTAACAATTCTGCTAAATAATTATATAATGCTAATAAAATAGTAATTAACAAAATGCATATACTTTCTAAATCGATATCAGCACTGTACTTTAAATGTAATAAAAGATTAAATAAAACTTAAAAATGATGACGAATTATTATAAATACTCCAGGCACATTTCAGCTTTATTTACTTTTCTAAATCAACAACTGTAAAAGCAATGTTTGTGATTAACCAAACCGACCGATTTTAAAACGAATGAAGTGTTATGAAACGTTTGAATCTGTGCTCATAATACTTTGGAGTTAAGGTTGGATGAATTTGATCAATATTTTCTTATTAATAACTTTCACAGGCGCAATCAGATATAGAATGGAAGTACGGTTTGTCGAAGTTAATTCGGAACATGCATCGGACTAACACAGCACCGTCGCCGCTTAACTTGGTCACTACGTGGCTAATGTGGTTGATTCACAGGTGTAAGGTGAATTATCTTTAATTTTGTATAAATTCTGTTATATTTGAAAAGCAGTTTTGGTTAACTTTACTATTACTTTTCCAAGAGCGTCTCTGACTAAAATGCCCAACAAATTATTTAATTGAATTTCACATATATTTAATTTCTGACAGTTTCGTTATTAGCGGATCTTTGTCGCACGAGATTGTGATAGAATTTCTGCTGCCATAGCGTCCCCTAATCCTATATAGCCCAACAGAAGTGTGCAAACATGTATTGCGACTTAAAAGGCATTACAAATAAATTAATTGCTTAAAAAACTAAACAGGTATCATAGCATTATGTTCCATGTCGTAGATTCTTATGTGCCGGAGTTGGTGTGTGCCTTTTTATTAGTTAAAAAACAGTGATATAGATCATACAATAGTTATACTCTCTTTCGTATTGTATGTGTTACATTATAATAAAATCTTTTTAGAATCGTCTAAGCAAGAAGAAGCGGCCCAGTTTGATACACATGATTGGAATGCAAAGACAGGACCAGCTGAGTGCTAGATCAAAAGCAGGTGCCAAATGGCTGTCCAAGGTAAAACGAGGACAAGTTGTACCAAAAGGTAAAACAATTACTATTCTCTTAAATGTATTAATTGACTTTTTAATTTTGCACTGACAGAAGTTTCTCTCTGATTTTTTTTTCATTTTGTAATCTTTTTTCGTTCTGTACCGCATACAGAGGTGTTTTTAGTATATCACCTATATACCTTCATAATCTCGAAAATGTTTGAATTATCGACCTTTATGTGTATGTTATTCGTTTTATAAGTGTAGATAGTCTAACATCAATAATCCATTTGGATGCCGTTATAATTTTTGTAAAGCATTTTATAAAACCTACTAAATCCCAACGGATCCTACGAGACAAATGGTAAATCATTTATAATTGTAGATTCTACTCGACTATCCGTCGTGCATTTGAGCCCGCTCGGTTCCCAATTGAGTTTCAACAATATGACGCGCATCGAGAACGTCGTCGACTGGGAGATCATCGCTAAGAAGTACAGAGCGCTGACGCGGGACGAGCCGGACGAGCCGGTAACAAAGGAGAGCGAAGCGGACACGGCTGACGAGGAGTCAGAGGTTATTCCTAACAACGTTACTGCTGCGCCGCCTTGAACGAAATAAAAGTCCACGAGGATTTCAGCACAATGTACCTGGTATTACTTGTATTAGCAGTTATTTTTCAAGTACAATGTACCTGGTATTACTTGTATTAGCAGTCATTTTTCAAGTACGATGTACCTGGTGTTATTTGTATTAGAGGTTATTCGTTTACTAATTCTGTATACCTAACAATGAATTGTATAATTTGAGAGATTTAATCTCTGTGATTATAGAGAAATTTTTTAACTCCTTTCTTCGCTACTAGTTGGCGATGATGGATATTATCTTTTACAATATCTTTTAACCAATTTTCATCGCGGTAAATGGTATGTACTAATCGTTGATTTTTATGTAAATAGAAATGAAATAAATATACATTAGCATGATGTCGTCTATGAAAATCATTGTAAAACAGAAATTATTTTTTAATGAATTACGATTTAATTATAGATGACTAAGAAAAAAATAACTAATTGCCTTTTTATGGATATAATTGCAGGAACTTGTTATTATTTAATTGATTTTAACTTCTTGTAAACGAAAAGAAAGTGTAGAAAATTTTATTTGTCCAATTTATTTGCTTACATTTGTTATGTAGTATTTAGTTTTTGAGTATTTTCTTTGTATTTTTCGAGGTTAGAATTAAGTATTTTTACTTATTAATGAGTCGAAGTACTTACTAGTCAATTGGTATGATAGATTTAAATAAGATCTCATTGTTAAGAGAATAGTTAAAAACTATTTTATTTATTACTATATATTAATGTTTACTTTTTAGTGTTAATACTTTTTTTAAATAAGCAGTTTTTTTATATTTAGGAATAAGTAGTATTTACTTTTTGTGAGTATAAGAATGGACTGTGACTGACAAATATTTATTAATTTCGAAACAAGCTTACAACTTATGGAATATTTAGTTAAAAGACTAATCATACCATTTGTGGTTAAATGCAATGTGAACATATCGTCATAATACCGTTGCTGTATTTCAACGGTTATGCAGACGAGGGCGAGGGTATTCTGGAAGAGCACGCTTTACACGCCACGTTGTAACTTAACATTTTTTAATGTTAAAAAATGAACATGATGTTAAATAATATCCAATGAATTTTGTAAAATATGATACGTCAACGATCTTATTTAAAAATGGTGCCATTGAAAAATCTAAAATGAGGTAATGATTTATTTAAAATAATTTAACGCGTATTGTTTATGCAGCAATTTCAAAATAATAATTGATAAGTGGATTTTGGAACGATATCTCAATTTACGAAATGCATCTTTCAGAAATATTCTTTTTCAGATAAAAGCTTGTATTTGCAACCTACCCAGAGGTGTTTTGTATTCGACGAAGTTAAATAAAACTTTAATTAAGAACTTGTATTATAAATATTAAGGTATTGTAAATCCAAATAGTATTAGCAAAAGGCCTTAAAATATTGTATATTAAAATTATTTAGGTGCAATGGAAAGTGAATATTTTTCCTGTATAAGAGGCTTAAGATATGTAGTTAAGTTAGTATTTGAATTGCTGTACGTGTACTTAAAGGCTATTTTTGTAAATAAATGTGTTATGTATTTGTGTACTTGTTTAAAGATAAAAATCTTAAAAACTTACAAGAATGTTAATCATTTACTTAAAATTAAAAATCCTTTTTGAAGTAAAGGTAAAAATCATTGCAGCGTCTATTTCTACTAGACAGACTGTATTCAGTACCATCTACTGTACAAACTTGTAAATTAATTAGTCAAGCCGTTTATTAATTTTAGTTTTATTTAGTGTAAAGACTTTCTTAATAGATGGCGCTTATTTTATGATGCATTTTGGTTCTGCTGTACTATGAACTGTTATTACGAATTGTAATTTAAAACTATCCGTGCGATGGCAAGCCTAGTATATTAATAATTCTAACGTAAATACAAAACGTTTAATGTTCATGTTGTAAATGTACAATTATACATCTATTGTGAAATATACCAGTATTATTAACAATAAAAAAATAAAAAGTGAAAATCAAAATATAATTCATTAGTTTTTATAACATCATAATAATATTTTAAATAGGCGACTGAAGCAGACATTGCTGATTAACTATTTCCAATAATAATTAAACAAAAATTTACAGACAATGAACATTAACGAATGATAAAGCGTTGCAATTGAAAATACCATGTTTCAGTTGCAGAATGATACCCTGCAGTTCCTTTAACACGGACTTATGTTTCACCGCCGCATTGTTTTGGAAGTAGTCCAATGTTGCTGCGTCGTCGTGGACTTGGTTGCTCATGTGGGTTAGGTCTTCTATGTAGTCCACGGTCTCCGGCCTGTTGGCAAATCTCGTCAAGCGATTGTAAAGCGCCACGTTTTTATTGTAACCTTTGCACACCTTCTCATATCTGGTGCGGTAGTCGTTCAGGTTAGCTTTGCACTCCTCTTGATAGGTATCGGGTCGACAGCTTGCCAGAACATCGTTCATAGGCTGAAATTATTAAGTAATTATTTTATTTTTTTTAATAAGAAGCGGCTGCCCTTATCTATATAACGGATGACCAACATCTATCGTACAAATTATACTTTTCATATTCTTCGTTTAAATTGTACAGATTAGTTAATAGTCAAACATTTTATCAACAGATGACGTTGTATAAATACTTTAATTAATTACGTGTTTATGAAACTTTATTTTCATATAAATATATTAGTATATTTATTCAGCATAATCATGAACTACTTTAAAGATGATACTATTGTATAGACATTCTTCGCGATTTGATGCAGTTTTGTGATTGAACTGTATTATCCCAGGTTGCTATGGTTTAAAAAAGCGTTACAAAAATACACTAATGATCTATCCGAAAAGTTAATAATATTTTTACCTCTTTATTACATTTCAGTGCTTAAACGCTGGCGATTTTGTGAGGCCTACAGACATATTTTTTAAAAAGATTCCTCTCAAAAAAGTTTTTGTTTTATGTACTTGAAGATGTTTTATCATTTAAATTGATTTGTCGAGGCTAACATATAACCAACACTGTGTTATTGATTAGTAATAGATTTAGAGAATTTGTAACAGTATATGAATATTAATAACACATTACGTCATATTTTCGGTATTCAAAAATTATTATAATTAGACTGGTATGAAGAGCAGTTTGAAGAATGCTTTAGCTATTGAAATTTCTGTGGTATTATGATATAATTACATTAGGTTATAAACTTGCGGTAGGCTTCTTATTTTCATATATATATAATAACAAAAGTAAAATTAACAAATTCGTTCGATCTTGTGCAGTGCGGTTAACTAAATTAAAACGTTTATTTTAGTATAATTCATTGCTAGTGCTATGAATATAGAAAATCTATCTATCTACATTCTAATAGATAAAATAAGGAGTGCGTTAATGAACAGTACTTAATCACTTGAGTGCGGACGAGCGCGATACCGCTCCTCTGGTTATAAGCCGAAATTGCTGGAAGCGCTATAGCGTCCTCTTGTTTTTGTGAAAATACCAGTGAGAGTGACCGTACTCCTGTTTATACTCTCAGTTCGGTATAAAATTAAGCTGATTGCACTGGCGAAGCGTAGGATATTTTTTTAATTAAATTTTTTTTTATTATTTTTAAATATTCGTTATTTTTTTATATACACCTAAACTCTCACCGTGTTCAAATCAATAAAGGCGCAGCAGCTAAAGTTAAATTTAAATTAATTTTAAGTCCTGCAGACGCTGGATTGTAGTAGAATTAGTACTCTTCTTCAGTAAGCAAACAATTTAAAATAATAAAATGATAAACTTGAACGAGCTATACAACCATTCGAAAAGCCGCCTCTTAGCTATGGTTCTCAGCAGGTATTGTCGTTATAAAAAAATAAATAAAAATGAAAATGTGGAAAGTCGTGTGAAGACACTCGATTCCATAAGACTGCCATCAAAAGCAACTTGTAAATATGTGACGTGAGTTAGTGATATGAGTGAAATATATTTTCAATCTACGTCCAGAAGTTGTCAAATGGACTTTAATTTTTTTATTCTTTCTTTATATATTTTTTAACTTTTGATTAGTTATTAGATTTTGTCTTGTTACTTTTCTATTCGGTAGTGTATAGAAGTTTGTACGAATTGTATAACGTTTTAATGTTTATAATTTTTTTTTATATAGGTATAGTAAGCACACGAGCGAGTGTTTCACCTGATGGTAAGTGATCACCGTCGGCGCAACATTTTAAACAGCTGCGTTGCCGACCTTTAAGATAGAAATAAGTTTATTACGTGAAGATTTTTAATAATATAACGGTGTTAAATATTACATGGGGTGGATATTCTAGCAGTACGCCGACTATAATCGCGACGCACAAGAGGCTGGTGCTTGAGTGCTATGTAAATTTACACTTGGACACGTACGCCGGTTGGAGATTGCAGCGCGGGCTGGCGCTGCCCCGCCGTGTAGTCTCGGGGATAAACTCCACCGGCCGGGGATTCCCACAGACCGTTGACTCCGTTACAAAGGAAACGGAAAAACGATTTCGTATCTGAATTTAACTGTCCGGAACAATATGGTCGTAATGACAGTACGTCGCGAATTTATTTTGTTTGAAAAAGAATTTAATTTGCTGACGTGCGGAGTGTTTTATAAACCTAGTACAATTTATGTAAGATCTCATTTA
>DWQX01001513.1:0-27450 GCA_018245475.1 Pharmacophagus antenor | reverse complement strand
ACGGGTGACGATCGTGGTGAGTTTGTGACTGGTGTTATAGGTGCATGTGGAGTTATGCATCGAGTTGTTGGATTTGCTTCCTGTTTAACACTAAGTTTACGGGCATTATTCCGGAGTTTTGTTTTCAAGGCTTTGTAGTTTGATACATAAATTAATATATATTTTTTTTGTAGCAAAAATATAACGCAAAGTTGCCACAATGGATAAAAATGGAAATTCCGACGACCCATAAATATAATGAATTTTTTAATGTACGTTATCACGTGAAGAAGATCGCGTTCCATACACCTATCCCTAACATTATAAAGATGAACAAATCTAGAAGTTTTCAAACAACATATCTATTTCTTAACATACATCATTCAGAAGACGTGTTATATCACTATCTTGCTTTACGGTAAACCGAGGGATTTCCAGTTTCACTTCCTTCGGTGACATGTTTTGGTAGGCGTACAACTGCGGTTCCGTTAGCGATGACATGACATCATTCACGTTTATTCCTTCTAACGGAAGTATGAACATCAATGAGTATTGGTTGCCCTGAAACGTGCATAATAAGATAATTTTTAATAATAATTAATTAATGAACATTGAGAATAAATTATAAAGTTTAATTTTACAAACATCAAAATTTATTTATTGGCTGCAAAACTGTGATTTATTAGTATTATCCTATGAGGCTCCGATTTTTTTCCATGTAGGTAGGTCTTTCTGATTCGGCATTTTACCGCAAAAAGGTGAAACAAACATAGTATACGACAAGAAATAAATACAAATCAAAAGTTATTTTTATTGTTAAACAATTATGAATATATTATAGAAAATGCCTATTTTATTCAAAAAAAATCTAAAGTCAATTGTTCACAATTTACCTTACTTATCTATGCTTTATTACTTATAATTTTTTTAATTTATTTTCTTATCTAGTTCAACACGGAAAAAGAACTGCCAGTGTATATTTAGGTATATTTCTAATTTATTATAATTTTTAAAGGCAAAAGTAACCTAAAATATTTTTCACAAATTTAAACACATTTTTTTTTTCTATATTTTTTTTCTACAAGTTCCTGTTTTAAGACGTAAAATTTTGGAGCTGCTTCTGCAGCTATCTGCCATTAAAAATACCGTTAACAACTATGCAAATGGACGGACAAACCAATACTTTCAAAATTTATTTGAAACTTAATTATCGTGTAAACATGAGTAGAAACGTATTTTGATATGATAAATAGTAATTTTATTTTTGTTTATTTATAACGATTAAATCAACTAGATAAATTGCAATAAATTAGCTTAAAGGTAATAAGTCTATATGTAATATCGTATTATATTTTTAATTTAAATCTTTACCTCAAATGGCAGCAACAGTACTTGAGACTTTATTACGTGATCGATATCAGTTTGGAACAGGCGTCTCGCCTGCATAAATAGCACAGACGTTTTAGAACCGTCACTGAGGGTAAAATCTTTTGACATCGTTAATTCGGGTCTGAATTTTATGTCCCAAGTTCCTTTAAAGTACACAGCATTTACTAGCACTGCCACCGCGTCAGGTTGGAGCGCATCTGGAAATCCATATAAAGTAATTATTATGTAATTATGCACATTTGAAGTAAAATAATAGTATTATAAAATTATATAAATCTATAAGATTTTTATTTTATATCAGTATAATTACGCTCAATACCAGTTTTTCAAACGAATTAGATCTGTTATAAATGAGGTAAACTTCGCCCCGTACAACTTGGAATTGTTTGAGTCCGATCTACATTAATCTTGAACTTCCAAAGAAGAAAAACCCTGACGAAACCGAATTTTCCACGAACAACAGCTTTAAAAGACATACGAGATCGGCCAGCCCGCACAGGGCCAGCCTGGTGGATTATCTCATCATTCTCTCCTTTAGAGACAAGGCCCTGAATTCCACTAGTGGTAACATGAAAAAGATTAACAACAATTTAAAAATATGCCAAATATTTTTCCTTAAATATGGTTTATAACTTATAAGATGATAATAAAAATTACCTGGTGCCAGTAGATTTTTAATCTTCTCGTTTGTTTTTCCTGCCACCCAAGTGTTGATCTTTTGCACTACTTGATAAGAATTATTGAAATTCGTAACCGAGATATCACTCCTAAAGTTCTGAATTGCTTTTGTTTTAAATTTAGGATCTATATTGAAAGGGTTCGCTATCACTAAGGAATTTGCAATTTTCATAACGTTTCCTGAACCATCCCGTTTCTGTAGATGACATGACGAGAGAAATGAATTACTATAAAACATCAAAAAAGTTGTATGAAAAGAATATCCTACATAACTATTTTCAATTTTATTTTTTTTGAAATTCATAAAATTGTTAATATTCCTTGTTTACAATCGTAAACTCCCATAACCTTCTCTGTCATATAATACCTATAAAATACACCAAATGTTTAAGTTTTTAGCAATTTTATGTATAGCTCCGTATTGTAAGAAAATAATTTCTTCAAGTTTCTCTATACTAGTAACTTTAATATTTACTCCTGTAAAATTTTACTATTCTTTCTCAACTTGCTTATCGATATTAAGTATAATATTTAAATCCTACATTCTCCGAGTTTATTACGTTTTCTTTTAAAACTTTGAGATGAACTATGTCTGCCTAAACACCTAACATAAATACATAAATATAATTATTAGAATCATTGAGATACCTCCAAGAAAGCTGTTAGCCTTTTGAACAAATCTGCAGAAAATTCTGGCTTGAGCTGCAACGCTTGGGTGATTTCTTGTTGGGTGTATCCGCGAGCTCCTTGTTGCACGAGCGCTAAGAGCATCGCAATCGAATAAGGTGATAGCACAACATTGCCTGGAGAATTTATACCCTGAAATGGATTACGTTTTATCATATTTCACGAAATATAACTCAATTTGACGTAATCTCTCGTAAAATTCCTTTTATAGAGAAAAAATTAGGCAATCGCCTATTAATCTTATTAGTTTTATTCTTCGTAGAAAACGATAATTTAATAACAGATCGTTTATTACTACTGTGATGATTCAGGTATCTAATAAAAATATTTTATAACATTCGCCGGCCTTATTAAAGACAAGTGACTATATATGTTGTTTGTTCAAATTCCATAAATATAAATCCACTATCTTCTTTCAGTTAGTGCAATAAAGTTTTTAATGGTCGTTGGCTTTCTAAAAGAAACAAGTTGCTAACATATTTTTGACCGGTACAGAAAAAACCTACTTTTAGTAATTTCAGAGCGAATCTGGTTATGGCGAACGTTTCGTTGTTGTAATTTGCATTTTGGCTTGTTTTTCCTGTATTCTCGATGCCAAATTTCGACGAAATACCTTTATTAGTCGTTGCTAGAGCATTGCTCGGTCTGATATCATAGTTTTGTTCATAACTTTGTGGTTGCAAATTTTGTTTGTTGTTCTGTTGCTGTACTTGCAAATTATGTTGATAGTCCTGTGGTTGTTTTTGGATATTTTGTTTATTTGGTTGCACATTTGATAGGTAATTTTGTTGCTTATTTTTTTGATAAGAACTCTGCTGCTGAGAATTTTGTTGATAGATCTGCTGTTGATGCTGCTGGCTATTTTCATAATTTCGTTGTTGTTGCAAATTTTGCTGGTAATTCCGTTCATCTTGTTGTTGCAAGTTTTGCTGGTAATTCTGTTGTTGTTGATATTGCAAGTTTTGCTGATAGTTCGGACGTTGTTCTTGTTGGAAGTTTTGCTGGTATTTCTGTTGTTGTTGCTGTTGCAAGTTTTGCTGATAATTCGGTCGTTGTTCTTGTTGCAAATTTTGCTGGTTATTCTGTTTTTCTAAAGAAAATTGTTGTTGTTGCGATTGTTGATAGTTTGTTTGTGGCTGTTGGTTTTGTAGGTAAATTGTTTCCGATGATTGAAGATTAGGTTGATATGTCGTTATCTGTGGCTGAGGTATAGTTTGATAACTTTGTTGCTGCGTTTGTAAATTAGGTTGTTGAGTCAGCGCTCGCTTCTCAGTTCCTAGCGCATTATTTTCATGTGACTGCTGGGGATATTCGGGTGGTGCCGGATTGAAATGATTATCTCTTCCACCGTACAAATCAAAATTAAATTGAGGAATATAATTACGTAAATTTTGTAAAACTATCTGACCATAATCTATGTTCAGTTGATATGGATTATAAGGCCCTTGGCAATCTGCATTCCATACTAAAATACAACAAGCGATCACCACTGCAAAGATAAAAATTATTCTTATAAATGGATGTTATTTCTAATAACGGTCAAAGGTATATAAAAACAAGATTGGGATTTTACAAAGGCCAATGAATTTTGATTATAATTATATTTATATAATCATCATTTCAATGACTCGGAACTATTCGATTAGACAATACTTACGTTTTAGTATCATCGTAAATAACAATTTCTTCAGTACAAAACAAAAATTATTCACAGCACAATTTAAGACAAACAAATATCATGAAGTCAATTTAATAACATTTATATTGAATTATTTTATCCGCCCAACGGGCCTACACATATGCCCGCTGCTACACAAGTCCGATATGAACGGAATGGCCACAAACAACACAATCCTCTGCCTCAATAACGCACGAACTTGTTCAAATGAATTAAAACTTTGAAGTGATTGAATAAAGTAACTTTTCCTTACCGCGTCGTCTGTAGATACTATTTGTCCAATCGACATTGTAGACATATAGAGGTTTGGTTTTTCCACAGCAGCCGGTTTTTTGTTTTCCTGACGCTTTAAATTACAACTTTACGACATGATTTTATATGTATTGAAAGAAATAACCTTTATATAATTATGGTTAGCTCAACAATGTTTAGTTTGTTCATGTTGAAAAATAATTAAAGTGTGAAGCGTTTAACTTGTTATTGAATTTGAATCAAATTTAAACGACAACATTATTTGTAACCTTACATTTATTAAGACATTTTGTGTACAACGGTTTTGGCTACATTTTTACTGCTACAAATATGTTTAAATCAACTGGAATATACTTGTTTAAAAGAATGTTCGTTTAAACATTTTTCTCTGTACATACGAATAGAATTAGTAAAGATTTTTAAATATTTATTCACGTTAAATTTATTTTCTAAATATTTATTATTATGAAATAAAACAAAGCACAAGACACCAGTCTTATTCAAACATTGTCGAACAATAGGTTACTTCAAAACGATTGCATTTCATGCTTGAAAACAAACAACACAAATATATTTTAACCGTGTATTGAATAAAGTAATTAATACTTGTAAATTTTTAATAAGTGTATTAATTTTTTTAAGAGAATATGTTATAAGGTTAAAAAAATATGTTTGTTTATCATATTGTTATGTCCAGTTGACAATTTGTTTTCAAATTTTAATCTGTTCACTTCACGCGACTACACACATGTTTTTTTTAATTTTTGTAATCACAAATTAAATATCATTAACAAATGATAGTCTATAAAATATCGTATTGTAATATTTCTTATTTTTTTGTTACTTGAACTTCGATAGAACTAAAATAAACGTTAAATACACAAAAAATTACAAAAACTTTTTTTACACAAAAAAAATCTTACCTGAAAAAATAAAAAAACAAACTGCATCTTGATTTATTAGCATCAAATAAAATTAAGACGTAAAATACTTATGTAAAAGATAAATACCATAACATTTTTTTAATTTTAACTCGAAGTACTTAATATTAAAAATGATATTTTAGGGCTCTAAATGTACCATAAGCTAATTATCACGTTTATATGTTCAATTAAGATATTCAAAATGGTCAACGGCTATACATGAGGTAAGAATGAAGTAAAATAATACATATATACCTGAATGATGAACTCAACGGTAATACCCAGTAGGTGTAAGAAAATTATACTCTATGTTTGGTCTTTACTTTTATTCTTTACATTTTAATTAGAAAATAAAAAATACAGAATCATTACGTTTAAAAATATTATTAGTTTCGTTGCCACATCGCCACACAGAAAAAATGTTCGACTATATTTTTTTTAATTCCATTTGTTGTAGACCGGTCAGTCTTAAGCCCGCGTTACGGCGTAAACATTTTCCTCGTTAATTTGTTTTCTGCGCATCAAATAACCGCAACATTTTTACATAATTAACTACTTTCAGAACTACGGACTGTGGCCCCATCCCGAAGTGCTGCATGGCTACATTAAACTTATAAGCAGGCTGCGACATGATGTGTACTGCCTTTTGTAATGCTATGCACACAGGGCAGATACTTTCTTCCTTCTTCATTATCGCTTTGTAACTACAATGAAAATAAAATAACATACAATTCATTTAACACAAAAAAAAATGATTGCATTCAGATTTAAAATATTCTTTACTTTTTTCATTAATTATGCTGCTCTCTCTCAAAACTGTCCGGACTAAACAGCCTTAGAAAAACGAAAAGGTATACGACAACTTCTTAGTCAATTCTAAATAATACATTTGTAAAAGTGAGTGACAAATTACAGATGTGAAATAATTTTTATTCGTGTATAACCCAAAATAAAGGTATTTTAAAATAATCTCCTTTCATGTAGACTTAATAAGTTCAAGGAAAAAGACGTTTATCGTAATTAATCAAGACTAATCGATGTAGAAACATTATTATTATTCTGTTAGATTATTACTTACATGGGGCAACTCTGTAGATTATGAATTAAATGCCGTTTCCTCAACGCTGATAGAGCATTATGAACACAAGTAACAGCAATTACTGATGGCAATTGAGTGCAGAGGCGTTTGTTAACCAACAAGCCACACATGCAAATAAACGTGGCAGCAATCTCTATCTCGTCTGAGTGAGCATTGTCGCACCACCATGAGAGGTATGATATAAATTCTTGCGGAACCACGGGTTGCGTGGGAAATTTCTAGAAAAACACGACAGAGAAGATTTTGTTAGATGGTATATAATTACCGAACGTAGAATGATAATTAGAAATATTTAACCCTTTGAAGCGCATAAATTATGTGTCTTACAGATAGCATAAAATGAATTTATATACATGATAATAGTCCCATTTTTGTAGTTAATTTATGTTATCACCTAAAACGGTAATATTATATGTTATGGTTTATGTACATTTTGAAAAATATATTTTTTACAAACCAATAGTGGGCTTTTATCAACTGGAAAAACGAAATCAATTGTTTATGACAAAGACTGTCTTATGCTTCTCACTCGCCATTCCAATTTCATCGCGAAACAACGTCGTGAATGAAAATTGCTGCTCGAGCGCGAAGGGTTACGAGTATATACAACCAAAAAAAATAGATACAGAGATCTAGGGTGTCAAAATTTAATAAGAAACAATATAATTAAATTACTGACTGAAACCGATATACGGAGTTTTGTAAGTATATTTATTACATCTATGTATGAAGTCGGATGATTATTTAAACATAATCACCAATAATGACAATTGCTTTATTGGTTTTGATATACTGGAATGCCCTCTGATGAGAAATTACGACGAAGTTAGTAATAACAAAATTATTAAATTTACCAGGTGGTTCATAATTGCTCTTTCCACTATCATTAAATCTTTGCTCGTAAACGCTTCTTTGGAGTATCTGACGAGCTGGGAAGCAGTGAGCGATGATCCATAAATCTTCTGTGAGATCCAGTAACAAGCGGCAGCTACTTGATTCAACTGTTCCGTCTGGACGCTACAAACATTCAATATCGAGTCCAAATACCAGTACGCTGTTTGGACCACTGCCGGATTACCGTGAGGACCCTAGAAATACGTGTCAATTGCACTAATTACTCTTACAAGCATCGGCAAAATATTCAAAGTTAACTAAAGCATATATAAACAATGTGTAGTAAAGTAATTAAACTCCGTAATGGATAAACTGGACACAATTGAATCCACATGAGGAACAATAAAACATACAAAGAAAATGTTAATTTTATGTGGTCATTGCTAGAAAGTATACCTCGAACATTGTTATATTTTTTATAACCAGTGTTTATCAATAAAACCATGATAGTAAAATGTAATAAAAATTGACCACTCAAGTTTTATCTTTATGAAAATTACTAAAAGAACTTTATTAACGAGTTACTGATATTCTTCTATTATATATTATTACAATCAGTTACTGCAATAACGCAGCTACTATTTTTTTATATACATAATCTGTCATTTGTATTAACCTGAATTGCTTCTACAAACATCTTTATAAGACTTCTGATAACGGGTTTGTGCATTCTAAAAGTAAACGTCAAAGGTTTTCCCGAAAGAAACCCAATGTAACATAAACTGTGTTAGTGCTGTTTAATATTTTTATCTGATATACAAACAAACATACTTTCTTTTTTATATCTTAGTGAAAATGTCATAAGATGATGATACGAATTGGACGGTCACCTCGTGGTATGTTATAGAATAGGAAAGAATAAACCTTATTGCATACCAAAAAAAAAATAAATGTACACAAAAAAAAACTATTGATAATTATAAAAATAAAAGAATATATAAACAATGCAGTAGTCTCTTCCAGACAACCTAAGTAATAAAAATTAAAAAGACTGCATACAACTTTTTGGCACTAATTTTAAATTCACATTACTGAGAACTTCTCATTTATACACATTATCTTGAAAACATTACGAAGTCATTTTAAAATTTAGCACAGAATAATGCTTGATAGTAAAATAGAGGCCTCGTATATATATATATTATATAAAAATATTATAAACAAATTAATCAAAATGATTTGTCAACAATTTAGTTTTTTCATAAAAGACAACTTTTTTCGTTACCTACACTTAAACTTACCTATAAATGTCATTGACGTGAAATTAAATTGAATAAAGTAAAACAATGATGAGACGGGAGGATCGAAAAGAAACCGGTCGTTGTTACCAAAATGTCGTGTTATTAAAAACAAAACAGGTTAATAGAGAATGATTAGACAAAAACTAAAACGTATTAAATTAATTGTAAATTAGCAATGCCCGTGGAATAAGCAATGTGTATAAATTTTATAACTTAGAAATGCAGTCTTGATTATTAAATTTTTTTTATCCGTTATGGGCTAACATTTGACCTCGTTTTAACCTGACGTTAAGTGACAATGAAGCCATAAATGATGAAACGTGTTCGCCCAGAATACATCTGGTTCTCACATGTATGACTGCCGGAACACAACAATGCTGTTATGGTGACAGACTGACATTGAGGGTGTTAAACAGTTAGGTTGGTTTGAAAAAGTCTACCACCATCCAGACTCCACTACTCCTATGGACTGGGAATCGAACCTGGTACCTCTGCGTTACAAGACAAGTGAGTAAAGAATTACGCAACGAGGCAGTAAAAAAAAGTACTTAAATAATAAGCAATAATACAATTACTATGCAAATAAATTCTAACCTATAACTATGATACCTACATTGACTTTCAATATCCAATTTAAAACACATGCACGGTTAAGAGTGGAGAGGTCAGGTTCAACTCCGGGTTTCTCAATGCTTAGCAAATGCGAGAACATGTCGTCCACGTAATCTCTTTCGATGCTCATAGTGTACAACTTTTTTACTGGGAACATACAACAAAATTAAATTATAACCTTTTAAATGACTGAAATATTTTCATGGCAACTCATTCAATAACGTAATAATTGGAGGTTTAATCGCTTATTTAAGATAGGAATTGAAATAAATTTTTTTGGCAACGGGCTTACACTTGACAAATCTTAGTTACGTATACAAGCAAATTATATACTTTATTAGAATCTTTACCTAACATTTAAGTAAAAAACAATATTGTGTACGCAAAATGAACAGGGATACCATCGCCTGGCGTACAATAATACCCAGTACAAAAAACGAGACATCTACTTTCATTAGTAATTGTAATGATTTTTGATAATAGTAAAAAATAGACGTAAATGATTCATAATTACTTACAGTATTTCGGCGATTTTATTACGTTTTGTGCGTTCACATTGAATTTCAACCGTCGCTTGCATTTCTCGTCTCCTGATTTATCGACTGGTACTGGTGAGAGACCTTGTAACTCTCGACTATGCGGCCTTTTCAAACTCCTTTTTAAATTTTTCACTCGGATCGGCTCTGGAGGCAATACTGGTGCAGGAGTGCCTACATTCTCCTCTCCTACGTGACTATTTCTCTGTGCTTCTTGCTTTGTACCTTCGTTTTCTTGGACCTCAGTGATTATAATTTTTTCATTTTCTGTAATATTCTCTTTAAATACGCTGTAATTCCAATCCAAGTCAATATTACTTTTCTGCCTTATAGTTACGAATTTCGTATGTTTACTCAGAGGAATATGTTTATTAGATACAACTTTCCCAAGTGTCCGACTAGATCCAGCCTGATTATCGGAATTAATAGTTTTCAACGGAATCCTTCGTTGTTCTTTGTGCAAGTTATCATTTTTCGTATGCAATAAATGTTTTGGTATCGCAGGTAAAGGTTGCACTGGTAAAGGGATTCTTGTTTTTTCTTTTGATCTATTAATGTTTTCTTTATTAGCTTCCATTTTCGACGCTTAGAACGACTCGAAAAGTTTTTTATCAACAGTCGTCGGCGGTGTAATGAAAATTTTTATACACCCTCTTTTTTAGTAATATAGTTTAATTAATGATTATATCTTGTCTATGTTTACATAAAAGACAATATATTTTGATTATTTTTAAAATAATATTGTAAGTATTATTATATTATACTTCGCCCCAAAAATTCGAATCGACATATGATATAAACTGAAGCTTTAAATTATGTAAAGGAGTTCAACAAACTTTTTAATTTTTACTTTTCCGGGGTAGAAAATTGATTTTTTCAAATTTGTAAGAAGAGGAAATATATTTTTTGTAAAAAGAAATTATCACGAAAATCTTACAAAATTTTATGAGAAATTTGGAGATTTTTTGATGCATTAGGAACAATTAAAATCGTATCATTGAATAACAGATAGTATTAAAAAAGTAACAAAAAAAAATACGCATTATATTAAAATCCATCTGCTATAATTGAAATCACAATCCAGTTCAAAAACCAATAAAATGGCCATAGGTAATGAACATTTCGCCTTTATCATGTCTTTTTCGCTTCGAAATTGTTGTCCTTTCAGTTTTTAAAATTGTGTACATTAATAAATAGTTACAAGTTGTTTATTTTCACAAATAAATCCTTCATGACATTAGGCCCACCTTCCAATAGCTTAGAGTGTTAAATACGTGCTACTTATAAGTACCCCGACTTTATTTTTAATATTTACGCAAACATGTTTAGTCGTGTTACTGCTCAAAGATCTCTGTTCTTGAACATCGTCTCGGTACGTACCATCGCAACGGTTTTTCTGCTACGAAACACCAATGTCGTAATATTATCACTTGCCAATTTGAAGGGTAACCACTGAAATCACTGGAGTAATAATGCTTAACTCTTATGTCAAAGCAACAACCGTAATCAGATGCTGTGTAAACATGCTAAATAATGCCCTTGCCCGTCTAATTACTACTTTATAAACAAAATGGAGGATTTATTTTTACTGTCGTCCAACTTTGTTATCATTATTATAGTTATTATAATTCTATTTTTGTTTTTCATAATTATGTTCAATCCTGAAAAAGTACATGAATATATATATTTATTCTCAACACAAAATTCACCGAAACACAAAGCATGGCTTAGGAAGCAGTAATTTCGATACCACTTTAGACTTTTTACTCCTTTGATTTGCTTATATAGAAATGGTAAGAACATTATAATAATATTCGCGTAATAAAATAATTTGTAATGAAATTAATATGTATGAAATAAATAATTTATTCTATACCATATCACAATTCACAACACTCACAGAAAGTTTAATAAATAAAAAACTTAACCTAACTTATCTACGCTGTGTACTTTTTCTTTATCAAATGCTTCTGGGTTTCATTTAAATTAAAAAAAAAAATAACGATATATCCATAATTTCACAGCAAAGGTCATAAAGAAACTTATTAACAAGTTTAAAATATTAACGCTAGCAACATTGATATTAGAAATGTAAAGGGTGGGTTTAGAGTAGCAGGTATAAAATGTTTTTTTTTTTATGAATAACAATAAAACGTACAAGTCACTTCGTAAAAACTAGTAATATCTAAAGTGCCCTAACATAAAATTAAATAGAATACGAATGTCATAATTTAAATTTCGAACGGCGTTGGCTGTTGGGGGTCAATTATCTTTCCAGCAACAACTACAAGGTTGTCCAAATGATCGATAATGTAAAAGATGAAGGGGTGTTCTACGCAGAAACGGCGTGGTGATCTCTCTTCGTAGATAGGTACGTTCTTCAAAGTTTCTACACCCGGGTTTGCGGCTGCAAGAATTTTCGTGTTAAAATATACGAAAGAAATAGTTTAAGTTTACTAAATGACAAAATGTAAACAAAAGTCGTAGTAAAGTGGCGAGAGAAGATAGATATTAACCTGCAATAAGCAAAAAATTTATTAACTTTTCGCCATATAAGATATTAACACCGCATCAAACCGTGCTGCGCCTCATGAAACAAGAGACGCAAGAAACCAAGCATCGATGATCTCTAACAAGTAGGATCTCCCACCAGTTAGCTTTATTTAGAAAATTAATATCGAATCATTCCTATACAACGGTCAATTAACGTCTTGCAATGTATCCACACTTGTCTTATTCAAAATTCAAAATCATTTAGTAATGTGCACATGCAGAAAAATTACGGTACAAATGGGTAATTACAGATTAGTCTTAGTTTATTGTAGTTAACATATTGAAAACATAATAAATCTTACCGGAAAGTTCATTGGCAGATGAATTGGCATTGTCGACGCGAACGGCAACATGCTGAACAAGTTCTTGGACAAAGAGACCTTCGTCCTCTGATACACCAGAGAGCTCCGCTTCACGGCTGAATATATTGCTCACTCCGAACTGAAACATAAAATCCTTGTGTATTTGTAGTGCTCTCAATATTTAGATACATAAGTTCAATATCAATTAGAGGAACGTATACCTTTTTTATACCCTTGCAATATAATTGTTTACAAAGTGGTTGGATTTTGACACAATTTATTTTTTGAACAGAGTAAATAGAGTGCAGCTATAATCTCTCAAAAAAAGAGAACTTATATTTATCAATATCTGTTAAAATGGTCTCTTTTATCGCCTATTTAATTTTTATCAAAAATTTTATGTAGTTTGTGAAAATAAAGTAGTAATTTAATAGGCATAGCGAATTACACCTTTTAATTTTTTATCTTCAATAATAAATCGCTGCCGTGTTTTTGTTTGCATGACTTAATATAACTGAAACTGTTTTAATTCATAATCAAAACTAACGATAAGGAGTTAATTTAAAACTAACATGCCAAAACATGACATCATTAAAAATATTTAGTTTAATTATAAGTAATTTGAACAGATAATATAATAATTAAATGCGGATAAGTATTTTTTGGTTTGTACTGTAAAAAAAAATTCAAGCACAATTATTTAGTGATTAGTAGTAGTGCGACAGATGAGTGGATTAATAACATGGATGAATAATGGAGATGGATTAATAACAAATCTGGTTAAATACTATGTCCAGAATCGATGATATTTTTTTCCCATTTCTGCGGATTTCTAAAGATAATAGTAACTGGTAATTACCTAAAATTTAGGTAGCGGTAGGGTAATTTATTCCATATAGATAGATATTAGAGATAGGAAACCTTAGCTAATGCTGCAACCGGCTTTGTAGTGGTCTCTACGTAGAATGATGGCAGGGACACTTGTAATTCTTCATCTATCAGCGTCTCTTGAATTTCGGATATAGGAACCGAAGGTAAATCGGCGGTAAGACGAATCAAACCATCCCGTGTACGTGGTACCACCACTAGCAATGCATATCGACCACCCTGAAATACGTTATTTTATGGTCATTTACTTACGTTTAAATCATAATATATTGCCAAATACTGTAATACAATGTCATAGTTATTTTTTATGTAATGTGAATGTAATGAAATGTTTTTAATTTTTTTAATCCACTTTCATCAATGTTACATATTTTAAAATATAAAAGAGTTTCTCAGTAATCATATAAATATAGTCATAGGCAAACTAAAATTTAAATTAATTTCATACTTGTACATACAGGAGTGATTGTAACTTAAAAAATACAATGAACCCTAATGAAAATAGTCTTATTGGTCTAAATGTTTCGTCTACTTACATTGTAAGGTAGTAAAATAGCTTCACTATCTAAATCTGGTAGAGAACTGGTCTTGAAAGTTCCCGTTGTTTTCATCATTGGCACTTGCTTTTTTACTGTATTAGATTTGTAGAATACACCGGGTTCCACGACTTCAAATGGTTGTTTCCATGATCCTCGGAAGTACATTCCATTAAAAATGATCATCAAAGAATTGGATTTCGAAGCTGCAAAATCAATATTATTTGTGATTTGGTTTTAAATTATTTTTAACCTTAATTTTTTCTTTGACGAAATTCTTACATAAAATATTTTAAAAGTCAAAATTTATAAACTCACGTTTGCCAGATTTTTTACCAACACTATTCACAGAAACACTTGAAGAAATATCATTTTTGTCATGTAGAATTTTCAAACTTCTAGCATGGTTCCTCGCTTCTACCGCTACCATTGTTTCTTCTTCATCATCTGATTCATCTTTATCCTTCTTGGAGTACGTTTTAACAAGTTTAATCTTTTCTTTGATATTTTTTGCTGGTTTGTAATCTATTTGTGAAATGTCAACCTTCTCTGGTTTATCCTCCATCGCAAACGAAATAAATTTCTCCTCTGTTTCTTGAGGAGATATAAGCTCTGGTATTTCTTCTTTCTTTCCGTCATATTTTTTATCAGGCAAATCAACAGGCTCATCTTCATTCGTTTCATCTGGTTTAAAAAGTTCCGAGTTATATCTTTCAACAGATCGGACTTCTGTTAAATAATAGTTTTCTAAAATCTTTTTGTATACCTCGTTTATAGTATAGTTTTTATAAATATAAAAGAAATTTTTAAGTTCGGGTTTATTATATTTATACTCATTAGTATTTTTTAACCTCTCCATAATATACCGGAAGGTCTTTCTAGTAAGATTGGGGTCTTCCGGCAAATGTAGAGCTGAAACTAATTGTTTTCTTGTTGCCCCTTTAGCTCCTTCCGCCAAAATTGCAAGAATTGCAGCATATCCAAGAGGAGAGAACGCAATGTTCTTATTGTCATCAATGTATCCCTAGTAGAAAAAGATATAGTGAAAAAACAAAAATTGTTTGCGCTATTTATCTACCATAGCACATTTAAATGCGTAGATTTAAAATTAATATCAGTAGTACAGTAGTCAACGTAATATAGGTATAATGTGAAATATACGTGATAAATTAGTTCATAATTTTTAATTCCATTAGCTAAAATCGCTGAAACCTATCAAAATATTCCATAAATACCTTTTGTTCGCGGCTCGCGACTCTGCTACTGGTACGTGTTTTTAAACCCAATAAAAAAAGGTGAAAATTATTGCTATACCTGGAATATTGTTGTAGAAAGCTCATTGGTTGCTTCGCCAATGAAACTTGTATCTTTTGGTTGATCGGAACGACCCCGCCTCAACCAGCGGGCGTTGGTAACGGAAAACACCAAGCATAATACTGAAACAAAAAACATTTATTGGAAACTAGATATTTACTTATAGTTTTTTCTTATTGTCATGGTCTATATAAAATATTAAGAGATAGGTACTTGTACAAGTCTCTACAGAGTTTCACACGTGTCTCATTATTTGCCAACAGCAGGTAATTTCAAAATATACTTTATTCTTTTAAATATTCAAATGATTGATTGATGACTGAGAAGAACCAGGTAGGAAATTATGAACCACCTTTTTTCTTATTTTAGAAGCATATTTCTTTTCGTCGAACTATAGCGAATCTTGTTTCAGTGAATATTTGTCATTATAATCCTCTACTAAATTAAAAGCCCTACTAACCAGAATTCTTTTAACAGGTTTTTAAATCGAAGGAGAGGGAAAATCCAAAATACAGTATTTGCCAAAAAAAAGCAAACGCCTGAAAGAAATTAATTATGTTTGACATTTAAGAAAGACTTGAATTAGTTTGGACTAATTTACTTTATTCACACCGACTTCTGTGGATCTGACTAACAAAAACTATTATCTATTATGAAAATTTATTATATATTACATTTATACTTCGTAATAACGTATTTATTAAATCATTTATAATCATCAGCTTCTTCATTTCCATAGTGAAATCGAGAATCAAGTTTTATTTTAAATGACACGTAATGATGGTGCTATCCTTGCTAACGGACAAGATAAAGTTAAGATAAACCGTTGCCTGACAGGGATCCTAACTGGTTCTAAAGCAGAGATATCTCTGATCAAAGCCGAGTGAAAATGTAGGTCGCCTGCGTATAGCGGTATAGATGCATTCTAGTTGCAATAATCTATTGGCAACATAGATCTCGCTAAAGAAGTGACAAAGTTATAAACGATAAGTCCGTTTTAAAAAATAATCTTTAAGTTTAGAATTTTTTTCGCAAATATTGACTTGTTAGAAAGTGTATTTAAAAGTTGAAATAAATGAATTTTATTACGAACGATCATTTGTGAACATAGAAAATTTTAAAATAACTTGTATGTAAATTATTTCTTTACATGTTTGGGAAAGCATACTAACAAGTTGTAGTATGATGTTCGTTCATCTTATAATAACAAACATTATATTACGTATTATCACATTCATGTTTTTAAAGTCCTAGGAAGAAAAAAATCATGAAATTCTAATATGTAATAAATATATTTGTCAATAATTGTTGAAATGATCTTCACTGTGTTAACAAGTAATGTTGCCTACTTGTGGAAAACTTGCCGTTCTATCAGAAAAAACGCTAAAAACCTGGTAATTATGCGTTCGTGGATGGCGATTAGATATTAAAATACGAGCCATAACGTGCGCCGGCCATGGTCGAACGAAAGCCGTACATCCGCGGTACTCAGGCCTAGGGTAACCATTTAACAGAGTTTTGAGGATATTATGGAAAAAGCACTGAATTTAGAGAAATTAATTTTACTTTAATGCTCCCTTAAAACTCTCACAAGAAAATGTTTAAATTCATATTAATTTAATTAATAAAAATATGTAGGAAAAACACTGCCACGAAAAATAGTTAACTTTTATGAAAGTAATAGATTGGAACGTGGATAAAGATAAAGACTTCCCAAAAATAAAACTCGAAAAAGATGTAATAGAATTTGAAATTTTGTAAGAACTATCTGTCATGTCCCACGTTAGGGGTACATAATAAATTTTTTATTAGTTTTTATTCGTAAAAACTATCATACCTTCACGTTATTCATTACCTTTACGGTATTGAATTAAGTATTGTACTTTTTATTAACCTAAAAGAAATCGAATACATTATTATTTTGAATATAAAATTAATTATATCAATAGGTTTAGTAAGGTACATATTCCTATAATTTGGACCTTTATTTCTATAATACTTATTAATTATACTTGCGTGCACGTCTACCGCTAGATGCTGTATTATTTTTTAAATTCAAAATCTGTTTTCAAATATGCAATAATACTATTTTGATAGTATGTGGTCACCGTAGCTGCCAGTGCAACGGTAAGACATCGAGCGCCAGCGTGCTATGCACTATGCATTGGAATGACGACGATGCTAGTGTAGATACGGCCCTATGATTTTATTTCTTGTTACATATAACACTGTATGTCCATTTTTAAAAGATGATTTTGCCACTAATATGTTATAATCATTATATTATTATACTATATTAGAAACAACGTAGTTCTTTAGTTTTACTTTTAAAATAAATAATATACAATCTAAAATTAGTTTATATTAAATAATCTATCAATTTTCTATTCGTTAATTCGACCTCCACATTATTAACTTCTTAATGTGATAACACTGTGGCAGTCTGTTGTCATATTTTAAAAAATAATAAATAAATATATGTATCTATTTATTTATTCTTTATTGTATTACCTAATTCGTAAAACTAAAGGTGGTTTTAATGCCTAAATAGCATTCCCTGCCAGTCAAGTCAGCATTTACTGTATGTAAATATAACATTCTATTAACTTTTGAAAATATAAGAGAAATATCACATAAAATTAAATGCTACAGCTATCTAGATCGGGATAAAGAAATGTTATGATGTAAGAAATATAGTAGTGCATCAATGTTTATAAAACAAATTTCAAATGACATCGTATCCTGTGCGGCTGTTACTAGTTGATCCGGGACGGTGAGGTACTTGTACAATGGAGATCGGTTGAATGCACTATACTGACCTACGGTGCAGTGATCGTAGAAGCGTAGTGGCAGTATAATAAACGATTACATTCTTTGTGTGAAGACGAGCACGCGATTCGAAATTATAAAGTTTTTACATGACTCCATAACGGCAGAATAGAATAGAACTTTTCTTGTATTTTGAACGAAATAACGTCAATTATAAATTAATCAATATCAAATAATAGTTGCTAAATTCTACTTTACGTACAAGATGTTATTAACAATTGTGTTCATTTAAAAAGTTAACGTTTTTGGAATGTTTAGAAGCATTATCATTTATTTTGACGCATTAAATTTTGATATAAACAATGAAAAAAAAGATAGTGTTTAAATAAATAATAAGTAGTACTTCCCCGGTACATTAGACACTTTTTCCAAATTATATGCAAAATATTATTATCATATTTTTTTCATCTTATCCTTCAAATGGCACAGAATGTGAGCGAAATCGATGATAAAGAAAGGAAATTTCTTCTACGGACAATTAATGCACCACACAAATATCTTGTCAGTACTGTTGTTGCTCATAATACTAATAATGGTAAACTCCCTTAGACATCCATCGATTGCATGTGTCTACATTATATGCATGAATTAATGATCTTATAAAGCAATTATTTATGTCAAGGTTATTGTTTTGCAATCTGTACAAAACTCTCTCAATTCAATTCAATAAATAGTCCTGGGAAAGCGAGTGCACAATCGCCTCTCTAGCAAATATAATACCAGAATAACAATCATCACTTTTTAATCGTTATTCATTACTTTATTGCGTCATATTTTATATATGACACAGGAAATTACGCTTTTGAGGAACGTTCTCCATTGTTATTTTACAACAATTGCTTTTATTTTACATAACATTACTCCAAGCAAGTTTTCTCAAGGTACGTATTTAATAACACTTTTTTAAAATAACGGGCAGTTTAAAGTAATAGATTAAATATTATCTCAATATAAAAGTAATATAATATTATTTGATATTATTATTAAAAAAGAAAAAAATTATAATATGTATTTATAGAGTATAATACAAGTTAGTCCACAAAATAAAGTGCGTTTTAAAACAAAACAATTCATTAATTAAGCAAAAATTATACCCAGGAAAGTTGTAACTGTATTATGAAAATCGCACTTTACTGAATCGACATGATTGACAAACTTCTTAGGCAAAAATACGAATACATAAATTTGTTTCTAACTAACTAATACTTGCATTACCGAACACAATTGCCAATTAACTACATAATAGAACGACGGCACTTTCTATCTATGGTTATGACTTTAGAACCTCATTAAAATGACGTTTCACTGAGCTGTTTACATTAAACTTTCCAGTAGTTTCGAGAGACTTAACACGTAATAAACTGCATCTTCCGACATCGCAAGAAAGATTTATTAATTATACATGTGGCCCTGTTAAAAATAATGGAGATCCTGATAGATAATTGTAGATTAAGGTAATCCAAATAATACATAAATGGAAAAATGTTCGATACGGTACAAAACATAAATATTTGTTTTATATCAAAGAAATTATGTTTTGATTACTTTCGTAGCGCAGTGGTTTACGGCTTGCATTGAAACGCCGAAGTGTCGGATAATCCGTATTCTAGGCGAACACGCTTCACCATCTACGGCCTCGTTATCACTTAACATCATATGAAATTAAGTTAATTGTTAGTCCCTAATCGATAAAAAACTGTGCAATAGATGACTCGGAAGAGTTTGTTACCTTATGTGTATGTGTCTATTTATACATATACTATAAATGTTTGTATAGACAGGAACAAAATATAAATGTTATATAATATAAGTGATTATTAGAAATCTGTAATGGAACGTGAATTACAAATAAACACGTATAACTTCCTGTAATTCTTATGAATCGTTTGCTATTGTTTATAATTCTCACGTATTGGTTGTTGTAACTGATAGTTTATTATTTGTAAAACGTATGTATGTAAATAAAAATCAAGTCAATTACATTTTAAAGATTATAGGTGATATGATGATTTTAACTAACGATAATAAATATTAACTGCTATAACACGTAATTTTTCGTAAACCATTGAATGCGACATCGCGAATGTTATATTCAATGTAATTTTCAAATTATAAAAGTGTCTTTCTACAAAACCTTACTTCACTATTGATTGAATGATTTTCAGTGTACTGCTATTAAGCAATTAATTCTACTGTTGTCTAATATTGCTTATAGGTGTGGTGTAGAAAAAGTAAAAGACATGTATGATATGTAAAAGCCAAAATATTCTGGGCGAACGCGATTCACCATCTATAGTCACTTAACATCAAATTAAATCCAGATCAAATGTTAGCAAATAACCGATAGTAAAAATCTATCTTCTTGGTGCAAATAATGTTAATACATTTAAACACTTAATTGCACAATGCGTCTTAACAAATAAGAAAAAGAAGCGCCCAGATGCAAACATCACATAATATATTTATTCCATACGATTTATGATTATGAAACTATTATACTTTGTATGATAATCTGTTTTTTTATAAGCTACGCTATAAGTTCCCTGTATTGAGTAAAAATGCGTCATGTTTATAAATACTAATATAATTGTACTCAAGTAGCGACTATGCTTATAAATTTACATATTTATTTCCCTCGCCCACGTTTTTATACGATTTACAAAATATTTCAACGTAAACACACTGTTTTTTTAAAATTTACGTTCAAATGCTTATTCTACGTGCTATATGTACGTATAGATGATTCGATGAATTAATTTAATTGTTGAGACTAATTCTAGTATATGGCTATACATGTGCAAAATGTCTGCAGGCTTACTTTTTTCATACAAAAACGACAAAGGATGTTTTTCTGATGATAAATGATACGAGTGCTATAACTATGAGGCGTTAGTGATTATTTATTAGTTAATATATACATATAATCAATTAACTGTGTCGTGATAATATACATTTTTTATTCTTAAACATTAATCATATAAATAAAATAAATTACTACCAAAAACATTTGTGCAATTCATTACGTTACGATCGTAGTATTTTACCTATAACGTATATAGTAACCTATAAATATTTAGCTGGTTAAATAGCATCACGTAGCGCTCAGTGCTCAGTAATTTTATTTGCTTCAGCGCCCTTTGAACCGTAGTTCACAGACCACTCTTTGATAGCAAACAGAAATCTAAATGATCTTCGGTAAGAGAGAGCTACCATCGGAAAACTAATAACTCTCACTTGAACACATTTCACATCGCCAAAATGTTTATTATATACCAAAATTAAGGCCCTGCAAAAACAATAGAGTGTTATCAGGAGATTTAAAATTATTTATACTATATAGCTCACCTAGAAATATGAGTTACGTCTTTTTATGTCCAATTATTTGTTAACCGATGGTGAATATTATAAGATGTAAATGTAAAAGAGAATATCTTATACTACGATGACGAAAAGAACTTACCAAGCAGTAAGGACCGCACCATGTTCACCGCACTATCGTCTTGTGAAATACCTAAAAGCAAAACCATTCTGATTACATTCTAACGTCTTAGACTTACATGTGTGGAAAATTATGCAAACCTTTATTTCATATTAAAGATTTATATTCGTTGCCATTTGCACGGATTAAATGCGACGAACCCTTTCATCTTTACTTTTTCTTTTAATATAGTGGACACTTAGCTTTACAAGTACAGTTTTCAACTCGTACAATGAAGTCACAAACCGAATTATGACATCACGACCGAAGTTGTTGAGATTAACTCAAACTGTCTTGTAAGGTCGTCAGCTACAAGCTGACACTTAAAAACAGAATTGTTTACTTTAAAACCGGCTCTGGGATCTCTAATATCTTAAATAAGTAGCAACATAAAACCTTCGGATTTAAGTGGAAGAGAAATTCTTTAAATTTAAGTTTTTTTTTTTTAGAAATAATCATAATTTTAAAAAAGAACATGGGATGTGTATTTTTTCTTCAATTTCACACACAAAACAAATTAAAAAATATAAAAATTAAAAAAATAATAGGCTAAGAACACACTAAATCTATGCTGGTGTGTCCTACATACCACAATGTCGTTGACCGGCATAAATACTTACGTGCAAGCTGGTAGACAACTAGCAAAACAAACACCAAATTAAAAAGTTACACTTTCTGTTAGTTTTTTTACGACAAAGACAGCAAGCACGCGGCCACACCTGCGCCGTGCTTGATCGAGAGTGACGTGCGCGGAAGCGGACTGTACGCGTTTTATATCTAGACATTTAACAGTTAGGTTCGAAGGGACTACTGCAAACATAGAGAGAACATCTTTTCAAGCTATAAAAAAATATTTATTTCTGTATAAATTAATTCATTTGAAAACAATTTCCATCGTAATTAATATTTTTTATATTTAATTAGTCCCTTCTAACCTAACTGTTAAATGTCTTAGTAACTTTTTTAAAACATTTTCTTTACTTATTTACAATATCATAAATACTTCTTTAATTTTTTTGAAACAGTATCTGTATGACATCGTTTTTAATATTTGTTTTAGAAATAAAATAAGGCCCATTTAACAATCGCGAAGTAATATACAATATATCTTCAGTAGTTTAAAAACAGAGCTTAATAAAATAATTTATTAATAATAGAGAATAAATCACACGTTTACTACAAAAATTATCAGGAATTACCTAAAACTATATGTACTATGTAAAGAAAGTATAATACTTTAACGTTTAAGAGTACTATGTGTTGTGAACAGATATGTATATTATTTTAAATTGCGTATTGTTATTTTTTATTGAATAATTTATTTTTAATATTCTAGCAATTACATTTAATTTATTTTACAATAAAAGAGAATAATCTTATCTACGCATTCCAAGCTCTTGATTTGTCAATATGGAGCCTGCGAAATCGAATGAAATGAGAAAGAAAACGAAATAATGTAGAGAGGTTGACCTGGAAGTTTGAGTCCTCAATGTAATTATCAAAAAATTTAACAAGCCTTAGCCCTGAAATAGTTTTATAGCGCATAAAATTTGCGGAAGTGTAAAATCGTTATTATCAACTTTTAATCGCAAAACCTTAACATAGAAATTAATATTTACTCTGTAACACGATTTACATAGATAAAAAAATCTTAAACAGCGTAAAAAAGTACATCAATCTGTGTGGGTCATATAACGTAAGACAGAAAGAGCTGCACTTAATTACACACGGGGAAATTACAGGATAAGGAAATCGCCTACAAAAAGATTATTTATAATGCACTAAGGCCTCATTTCTCCCAGGTATCTCTAAAATAAAGATATGGCGACCGATCTTTATTAGGAGACACTTTTAGAAGAAGAAAATTGGCATCGCTTGATGATTCACTAGCCGTAACCCTATAATAATTTCTCTCCAGCAATGTACCAGTTTTCAAATCTATCCGGTGAATGTAGTTTCATTTAAAATTGAACCCCCCACTCCCACCCCTTCCTATATCAGATGGGTAATTTCTAAAACTCTTTCTTAATAGATACCTAAACATCACAAAAAACACCCTCCAAAAACCCTGTCTCTAGAACTAGCGCATTAAGATGTGCATTGACGTATAGGTCAATCAAGGAATTAGCTAGGATTTTAAATTTTATAAGTATAGACTGAATAATTACACGCATTGCCTGTAACTAATGAAACTTACCAAGCACAAGAGTTATAAAATCAATTGTCGCCAGCAGTATTATCTGATCTAATCTCCTGTGAAAGGCAAGCAACGCATCTGCGATTACTCAGGGGGTTGTGGCTTCTATTGGACGACGATGATGACTGGTCAAGGAGTGGCTCTTACTTTAGTTCCCTATAAAAAAAAAGAAAAAACATGAACAAATTTTTTTACCATAAAACAAATTTCATTTTTTTGTTGCCAGTGCATCTTAAAAATTGTTAAAAAATAATTTGCATTACTTTGGGATATACGTAAACACGAGTATATATTTATTTATTTTTGTTAATGATTGTTGACATTAAGAAAAGCAATGCAATTAACGCGTGACTAGTGGTTCTTGGTATGCAAATAAAACAGAGTTACACATGTACGCAGAATAATTAATTTAATATTCATATTTATATATTTGCATTCCGTTTATCTATTAATTCTCTATTATATTTACTTTTAATTGAAATAAAATAATAATTTCTCATGTTACGCATTATTTAGATTCGTGCTAATTAAAAGAGCAATAACTTTATCATACTTTTCTTATTACCTCATCAGTCTTATTAAATATATAACGTGCAAGAAACAAAACATTTCGATGACATCCCGAGAACCTTTACTGTGCTATAGGTATCAATTAAAAAATTATGCGGGGATAAAATTTTCTTAACAGAAATAATTAACAACTGCAAATTAAATTTTTCCCGTTTCTGTATTCTATAAATTATTTTTAAAGCTTCACAGGATTTTTTCCAGATGTGTTTTTGCAATAAAAACTTTTACTTCAAATACAGTCTATTCTATAAAAAGATATAAATATAGAAATTTTGAATTGAGAAAATTGTAAAAAAAAAAACGCATCAGATCATTTACAACAAATTCTTGCCGTGTAAAACTCCCCAAATTTGACAAATATAGCATAAAAATGAAGACAGTATTATTACATTTTGCTGAATGCTTATCATCTTTTAAAATATGTCCCGGATATAGCATTTTCTTGCAGGTGTGACAGTAGTCGATCCGTTATCGAATCAAACCAAGGTGATTATTCCCGTTAGCATTAAGTCAGAATTAATCATAAAAATTATTCTTTATATTATTTTACTATTTAGATATTCATAATTCTTCATGATTGTGCTATCTATTATAATAAGAGACAGTCGTATTATTTAAAAATTCTTTTAAATAAATAAAAAACCGGCGCTAAGCTGCATACTCTCTGAATAAAATAGAAATTTCTTTTCATTTTGTAATTAATAAAATAAGAGTTATCTGATTTAAATGAATGGTTAAATTAAACTAGTCCCCGTGTTTCTCAACAAAGATCTTATCGTATATATGAACTTGAATAAACTATATTAAGGTAATGTCATTTTACATTTGTGTAAAACCTATTAAAGTTTCACGTATTTTTATTCCATATAAAAACTGCAGATATCCCTTTTTAATTTAAAAATTAAAAAAAAGGTCCAGCAATTGTTAATCAAAAAATGCTAAAGTTAAGCAATTTGATAAGTTATTTAACTTATACTTTATACTTATAAAGTATAGACACGAAGTGAAAGTAACAGTACACATAAATAAATAAGATTTATCAAAGAAATTAGGAGAAAGTAAGGTTCTGTTTTTATTTTAATATAAACATCAAAATTCATTAATTTATAACTTTTCGTTAATATATTTTAGTGACATCATAGTTCCAGATTAATTTCCATTCGACGAAAGTAAATAATACTTCCAAAATAAGAATAAAAATAGTGAGTTTCTTGTCTGATTCTTCGCAAGAGAGTTTACATTTTTTATCTTGTGCTTCCCATTCAAAAGTGATAGCCTATTATCAATAAAACGAGTGTCTGTGTGGATCGAAATAAACAACTTACATTTTGGTGTGCCCTGTTGTAGCTTTTGAAGATATCGCTAGGCAATAAATAAACTATTTAATTAAATTTTGAAACAATTGTCGCTAAATTCGGATTAAGCAAGATGGATATAAAAATCTTTGGTGAAGCGTATACAACATGTGCGTCATTTTTTCGACAAATGTTTTAAGTATAATAAATTAACATAAGAAATAGTTAAGTCATAAAAGTAGATTAGAAAAAAATGGAGATAGATAAAATAATAATTATAAACCATCCAATAATTATTCCGTATCGAATGGTTTCCGAAAGAATCCCATCTCGATAACTTCGGTAGTTTTGACATGCCAGGAGTATGAACAAAAACATTTTTCTTTTATATGTACACATAAATTAAAGATTTTTTTTTATTATTCCCAAAGTATAATATCTAAACTCTTAAATCTATTGAAATATTAAGAATTTCTGCCATTAGACCGTTTTATTATATTATTTTTATAGATCTAGAATATTTTTGATATTTTGTTCTTCCAGCTAGCTCATTGTGAGTGCATAAAATTAATTCTTCTTACAAATCCTTAAGCAAATACTAATTTGTTTTCTTCCTGGTATAGTTTAACGTATTCTTAAATTATAGTACTAAATCAAATCAATTTAAGAGTTTTGCATTAAATTTAAACAAATTCCATACGATTTGCAGTATTGCATGTCCTTTGACATTGTTTATTACATCATAATTTCTAACATTATTTGAGTCGACGAATATCAATTTCCGACAACAATCATGTCATTTTTATATATTATATTTTAGTAAATCAGTTGAAATTAAATAATTAATACATGTTTTATAGCTTTGACAGTTCCATCATTATTTTGGTTTATTCAAGCTCATTTCAATTTTAATTCATTTCAAGTAATAGGAGAAAAGTTGAAATTTTCACAGATTGTGTGACAGACAGACAGACAAAGAAACAAATGGATGATTAAGTCTTACTAATAAGGTTCCGATTGTCACCCTTTCGGTACGTAACCCTAAAAATCAAAAACAAAAAGCGGGGGCATCATTAAAATTGTAGCTGTTGATGAATTAAAAAAAAAACGAAAAACAATATGAAATATAAAATGGACAAAGACTATAAATAAAAAAATAAAAGGAATACAATATAAAGGGGCATAAATAAATTTAAATAAAATAAGCATAATAGTAATTGAATGAAGTACTGTGTGTACTTCATTTAATTTATTGCTATTAATAGGCAACTAATTTGTTTCATTTCTTTATACACTTTACATCTCCAATTGAAAAGTATAAATTCTGTATTTCTAAATGTAATGTCATATTGTTGTACGAAAATTAACCTGCTAAAAATTAATGAAAAGTCTAATACTCTGACTTCGATTAAAAACGTTTGAGGAATTAATTGTCAATAGATAATGTAAATTATATTTATTAGAATTTCATTGATCTTTAATTTTTTCTGTACATCTATATTTAATATATATATATATAT
>DWQX01001512.1:0-27459 GCA_018245475.1 Pharmacophagus antenor | reverse complement strand
AAGTAACGGAGGTTGGACGGTGGACTAAAATATATTTAAACAATGTCTTAAATCTTAAATTTATATAAAAGAGGCAATATTTCAACATTTCACCATAGAAGTGTCAGAAAATTGTATTACGGAATATTTCGCTTATAAGCTCCCAACATAGTATTAAATTAACGTCTAGCTTATATAATGATTATAATTTCAATAATGTAAATATAGTACAAATTATGTGATTACATATACATTAAAATTAATTGATTATTGTTCATTTTAAATATGACCAAAAAATATTTTCGATTTTTAACAAACTTTTTTTTTGACGGTTATGGGGTAACAACTCTTAGCTTCGATTTCACCTGGTATTACGTGAAGTATGTTCGCCGAGAACACTTCTGGCTCGCACGTGTATGACTGTCGGATACAGCAATGTTGATATACCGGAAGATTTAAAATAGAATAGAATAGTCTTTATTGCATAATAAGAACAAAATAAAATACACAGGACACAAAATAAAAAGAAACTGTTACAAATAGAGCGAGGTAAAGGAATACGCGAGCTGTGCAAAAGGCGGTCTTACTGCTGAAACCAGTCTCTTCCAGACGACCTTAAGATTTACAAAAGGGCTAAATAAAATTCTTATAAATATTTTGTTTACCAATTTGGCGACATTAAAAAACGAACTCTACAATTCGAGAATCTCTTACTTTTAATCGGTTAAAATATGATTGATAGATTCTATATGCCCATGTTTGCAGCTGACGATGTACTGGGTATGGTGATTACAAATCGAAGCAAGAACACAGTACAATGCCGAATTGCTTTGCATAAGAATGGTAGAACAGCTGTGGCTCGCCCGCCATATGTGTTTGTAATGCTGTTCTTACAAACATACGCTTTGTGAACAAGTAAAAGTAGTTCAAATAAAAAAATCTCATAAATGTATATCATTATCTTCGGATAGACTATAGGCGTATGTCAGAGGTACATACGAAAAATTCTCAATTTTAATAAATAACAACATAAATAGTTTTTAATTTAAATGATTTAAAAAATTCGACTAATTTTTAAGACGTTTTAAATCTCCTTCAATTTTAACACAAAAAAAAATATTATATACGGAGAAAATTCTGTATTAATTTTTCATTGTAGCTTAACAAATAGTTTAATGACATTTTTTTTAAATTACATCTTTATAATCCGCAATTTTTTCTTGTTTTTATTTTTTTAATCTATAAAACGTTGTAACGGGTAAGAGTACATAATAATTTATTGAATTATTCAAGCTTTTGTGGTTAATTATTAAAATAATTTCATGTCCATGATGAATCGTACAAGTGAATTATTTTAGACCGTGTTACGTCACGTGGATGAGCTAATGCTTATAACAAATGCGTGATCATGTGTTGCTTGAGCCGAGAATTAAAAAATATGCGCTACATAACATAAATGGGGGGAAGAGGTTCGTGTAGGAATATAAATTAATAACGTTTATTTGTTCATTGAATACTTTTTTTTTTATTTAAATTAGGATAGTTTTTCATATGTGTTTACGATGATAATGTTCATCAAATGTAATTAAATTTCATCCAAAGGTAATATTAGTAAATCTGTATATAGGTTTGTGCTTACTGCTATACACTAACTTTGTTTCATTAATCAATAAAAAAAAAAGAAATATTCATTGACGATTTTTATTGTCTATTTAATTATTAACCCTAGCCTATAGTTATTTAGAATGTTTATAGAAGAATGTAAATTGACTCAAAATTTCATAAACAAAACAAAACTAACATTAATTTTGTTATAACAAAATGAGAAAAAAAAAATTAGTACCCATAATTCAGACGGAGTGATACAATTATATAAAACTTTCGGTAATACTTCGAAATTGACGAAATTACACAGGTTTTCACTTGAGGCGGTTATGAAGAAATTATGTTTTTTTTTTAATTTCACCGCGACAGTCACGCGACGGACGATGAGAGGGATTCTTATCTCATTATTGGCGACAAAATAAAATGTACAGTTATCAATAATCGTGTCTAATAAGTAGTATTATATGTTTTGACTTATAACAGTCCTCCGTTTTTACGAACACAACAATCACACCAATACGTACAATTATTCCACTGCTCGAAATAAACGTTTTATTGTGATTAATAATACAGTTATTTTAGTTGTAGTAGCTACTAGTGATAGTATCATTCTGAATAAAGTAATAAATTAATTTGGGAATATCCGCATTTTTTCGCAATCGAAAAAAGAACGTACTTTCGATGCTACGCTGTGTAATGCATCACAACTTAAGATGCCTCGTGTAGCAGCGGAAGGCGATGAGATTGAATTATAATTTTGTCGTAATATTTGCTATTAAGAAAATCATAATATATAATTTTATCCCAAGCATTGTTGTATGTCATATCTAATGCTATTTAGCACAAAAGAACATGATATTAGTTCCGCTGTCTCTGTGGCGCAGTGTTTCACCACTTGCATTGTCACACGGAGGTTTCGGTTACAAATCCGAGGCCAAGTGATTCTGTATGGTAGTGTTTTTTTTTTAAACTTCCGTTGTTCCGGCAATCGTACATGTGAGGCCCAGAAGTATTCTCGGCGAGCACGCTTCAACATCCGCCTTATTTTCAATTAACATATGGTCAAAATACTGACGTTATATCTATAAGCGAATTCTTGATAAAAAAAAAATACTTTAAGCATATTTCTTTAATATCGCGATGTACAAAACAAAAACTCATTAAAATGATTTATTCCGTTAATACTGAATGCACTAAAGTGGAAATTTATCATGAGAAACGTAACTTTGTACAACATTACAGCAATGAACAGAAATAAATCGAAAATTTACGATCGTACGCCAACGAACGTTCTCTTGTGAGAGCATTAAAATATTAAAAATAAAAATCAGCAGCAGTCTTCTCACATAAATTACTAACGACGCGTATACGTCTATGGGAATAAGCGGCTAAACAATGGTACAAATCTTAATAAATGATCGAATTCAAAACAGGGGGTCGCAAGACGATTTGAATCTCATGAATTAACCCTTTCACGGCGACACCTGGCCGCTTATGCGCGGAGTCAAAAATCTCCTTTATCGCATTAGCATAATATTTGTAATATTTACAATGGGATGCCTTATTCAAAGCAGTTTGTGCGTCGCTTATGGCACGGTGGAGGGTTATTGTGTCGGAGATAAGGGAGGACGAAACAATGGTGCACTTTGTTGCGGCGGTTTATAAGATTGCTTACTACAAGCGGTGGCAATGATCAGATCCGTGTACCCATGCGGCACTATGATCCGTTGACAGGCGATGTTGCAACAGTTCCGCTTGATCGCGGTGGAAAGCGCAACGCACTTTTATTAATTTACTACAGCAGTTCGGCCGCCTTTGTACTGCACGTGTATTCTTTATTATTTTTTGTGTCCAAATCTAATATTTATAATGTTTCCGTCGTATAAAAACTGTGAATCATAATAAGATCTCGGAAACGGCAAAAAAAGATTTAATTTAAATAAAGAAAACTGTGAAAGTTTGAATATAAAATTTCTTCTTTAAAATGGAACGTCTTTTATTTGCCCAGTTGAAAGTACTATTATGCATGCATAGAGAAGTATATAAGTAGGAATGCATAGAGAGACACAAACATGTTTAAAATCTTTTTTTTTAACGAAGGATCATTTAAACATTTATTGATGATCAATCAAGTAAAAAGTTGTTATTGTAATATAACACACAGAAACTCCAATTTCATTATGTTTTTGCATAGGTATGATACTATTTATGATGTTATAAAGTATAAACATCGCTAAATATTGTAGTGTAGCAGTTTACATTCGATGCTTTGACAGCAAACGTCAACGTAAAAGGTCACAGATAAAATATTATGCTGACAGTCCTTTTTTTTTGTTCAAATCAATAGCATTAATAAAAACAAAGGTGTGTAAGTCTTAAATTGGGAAATAACAAAAAACCATTCCCATCAAAAGCGTACGAAAGTATCAGTTGCGTTTTATGATCTACTTTCGAGGTTGGGACAACAAAAAAAAATCCTTTTAACCCCATAATAGATATCGACCTTTTGTCTAGAAACCGTCAAATGATACGCATTAGGCTTGTTCCATATATATATTTTTTTTTCGCCGCGTTATGAATACATTTAAAACAGGAAGGATGTGAAAGTCGGGGGTATTCAAAGACACCGTATGGCGGTGAAGGGTTCGTATGCTATTCGAACGGCTGTGTTGTATGCACAAAGAAATGCGGATAATGGGGTGAATCATTACATTAAGAAATGAATTATTACGGTTGTCCATTGTTCCTAATGTTTCCAAATCTCCTTCGAGGCCGGGTTAGCGTTAATTTGTAGCCATATTAAAGATTTAAAAATATTTCATCGACGTTAGATAATAATTAATTTTCATAGAAAACTATACCTAATGCTTTGATAATTCAGTTTAAGACTTAGTTTTAAAACAATTCTCTAAAGTTTCTTTCTGTCTTATGTAAGATAAAAATAATTAATAATTAAAGGAATCTTAACGATAAAATATTTTAAACCATAAATTAAATTAAAATATTTTATATTTTAATTTAATTTATGGTATTCCATGCGCATTATAATGTTATAATTAAATAATAAATAAAATATAAATAACAAGTTTTTTTCTATACTTCAAAATTATTATATAACATTAACGTTCATCTGATGATACTTAAGATTTTTATACAACACCACAATACACTTGTCATGAGATTTCGAACATCAATTTGGTAATGGAGAAAAATAATAGTTTCAAATAATAAAAAAAAGAAGAAATTTGTCGATTTGTACACACACACACATATCTATTCGGGACAGCCGATAATTTTGAGTAAGGCAGTTACATCGCACATTATCTCGGCCATCAATCAACATGTTTATCGGGAACTTTCTCCTTGAAGGTATCCACGCTTATAATGTACATTTGTCATTGCCCGCTCTTTAAGGTTATCGCCCGTGATGATTTCGCCGGATAGCGCATTTCGCGAAACGCGTCTCGCATCATTCGTTCTCGTTTATCTGCGCAACCATAGACAATATAAAAAAGGAACTGGGGAATGGAGTGGAGGTATGCCGAAATTAATTTCTCACCATCTCGCGTATTGGATACCGAACAATTAATACGCCATTGGACTAAGGTTTTACAACAGTTTTATTAAGCATATCAAATATAATAAGTGTTCGTATTTTAATCGTATGTTTGATTATTCGTAAACACTAAGACAGTTCCATAAAAGATTTAATATTATTTAAAACAACAATATTTAGACCAAAAATCAAAATAAAAAAAAAGTAAAACAATTCGCAGAAGAAATGCAAATTTCTAAATCTTCACTTTTTTAGGAATTAAAAACAATGAATGAGATATTGGTCCCATTGGTATTACGTTGAAGACACGTTAAACGTCTAAACCGCGACCGATTAGGGACCAGTTCTTTATAGGCCCTCTTTTGACTAGCGTATTCACGGATAGTAATACGTAGCTTCGATAAAGGCCCAAAAACTCGTCCCGCCGCTGGGATCGGAACTCGGTACCGGCTGATCGTAATACTGTACACAATACCGTTAGGCTACGCGATATCGTTAAAGACCAGCTGAATTTTTCTACTACATTCCGAGTATTACTTAAAATAAAAAAACAATAGACTAATTATAAATACATAAATAATAATTATTTTAATTACAATAATATCTACCTTATGCTCCTCCAAATGCAATAGAATGATGTTCGAGGTCTGAAACAAGATGAAGGAAAATTATACAATTGCAATAATATTGTTATTAATTACCTACTAAACATTTCAGTGCTTTCGATTATATATGTCTCAGATATATTATTAAAAGCAGCAATGTAACAATTTCAAGTTTAAATTCTATGCAATTGGTACCAGCCATGAGACTACCTATTTGTGCCCCCGTATTAGTTTACGTTTACCACAAACAATTCGATATAGACAAAATTAAAGAACCATGATTAGGCATGTAAATTAATCTTCATTTAGAGTCAGCTACTAGAGATTAAAAAAATAATTGTCACCTGACTCGACTTTAACATGAAACGGTGGTTCGGGTTATTTTTTTTAACAAGATAAAAACACGACAGCGGCAGTTTTATGTTACTGGCAGCTAACATTTTTAATCACTGGTCATGTCAAAAGTAATTAATTTTTTTTAGATAAATTTATCTTTTTTTTTCAAAACAATTTCGCAATTGGGAAGGAAAATTATATAGAGAAATTATATTATGTTTTTCAGCTCGTGAAAATATTCGATATCTACTTAATTTTATATAATTATATGAATATGCAACGATTGTTAAATATCATTACATAAAATTTGTTTCTTAATTACTATTTATTTAGTTTTCTTTAAGCGTTTCATATATGTACTGCTTGTGGTCTGTCTGTCTATGGTCTGCGGGAACTAACAAGTGTCGAATGTTGTTTATGGTTTAATTAAAATATAGATACAATGAAAATAAACATTATGTACATTACCTTGTTTAAATACTTCACAATATGTACAAATTTGACATTATAATTTTACAGAAATGATGGACAACTGGTGAATTTATGGCGCACCTCGAAATATTAATATAATCAATCGGAACATTGAGGAATCTAAATCGTAAAGGTTACGACGCTTCATAGATAAATGGCAAGGAAAAAAAAAACTAGTCGTATATAGAGTTCTTTTTATACGGCAGCACTTGCCTTATTCAATTAATAAGCGGCCAGCATATGCATTAATAATCCATACTTGTAGCATGACTTATTAAAGAATTTTATCACGCCGGCATCATGTCAGCGAATCTCATTTCGCCATCCATCTTTGTCTAACATCCACTTATCGTCCGCGGATATCGACGCGCCACGTAGGCCCGCATGCATTATTTATTTCGTGCGAAGGATTTGTAACAAACTCTTCAAGGGGTTAACCTGACCGCGCCGCGGTAGAATCGCATGCGCGAAACAATTTTTCACGAATAATTTTCCGATTTCACCGTGACAGATGAACGATTCAAGCGTATATTTCACGTCAAAAGCAACAAAGTTGGAATCGTGAACACTGGAAGTTTACGATATCGATATTTTTTTTTTTTTTATAATTTTAACGATACGGTGCATCGGTAAAGACATCCGTATAATTTTGTATGTATAATATTGGAAATTTTTATTTTTTTATTGTTTATGGTGTGCTTTATAATCTGTTTTCTAATATATACATATCAAATTACCATAGTCTTAAAAAGTAAACCACGAAAAATGTCTATTAACCTAGTGTTAAACTCGAATAGTCTTTTAAAAATAATATCATTTAAAATTACTTTTGGTTACGTCCTTGTCGTTTACTATCTACAGAATAGCAATCAAACGATAAATTATATACTTTTGTTGATTATATCAAAATATGTTTTTAAAATAAAACTATAAAATGAAATTGAAAAATTAAAACCAGTCAATTTTGTGAGAGACAGTGTGTCTTGTTCGCACCAACATCTGTGGAGGTCATATTAACCCATACAGCGTCATCATCCAGTATCGGTTTATTATACAAATTTATACACAGATTTGAGTGAAATGTGTCTAATATTTATAAAGGACGATGGAGCTGATGACGTGAAAAAAAAAGTTGATAGCCATTTTTGCACTAAATAATTGTCGGTTTAAAAAATACGTAATCCGATCACCTTAGTTCACCTTGAACTTGAAAAGGTCAATTGATTTATGTCACAAAAATTGAAATATCACGTTGCCTTAATGAACTTCGAAGAAGACCATATAAAAATTTCGCCTCAAGGAATTCGACCCGAAATTGTAAATTGATAACTGAACATGATTCAACTTTGGTTTTGAACATATGGTCGATGGCTTTTTTTTATTTATATCGTATAAAATCGGTCTCAAGTTACATCCATAATTTTAAACTGTAAAGAGAGTTAAAGTTTAAATAAAAAAATACCACCTAAGTTAAAAAGTGTAAGTACGGATTGGCCTATAAACATTTTTAACTTTTCTTTTATTGTTCGCATATTTTTTTCAATAAAAAACATTGAAAAATTGCTTCATCCATAACAGTCATTTGTAAATGTCATATTTAAAAGATATTTAATAGTTTAACACAATCAAACCCCTTATAGATTAATATAAAAATACAATACTTCGAAGATATGGACCAGGATAAAAAAAAAATTAAGGATCACTAAAAAAACCACTACAGTCACCGCAAACACTCGAAAGTACAGGAATGGGAAATTAAATTACAATAGTTTAACAAGTTACCGAGCGACAATGAACCGTAAGGATTGTAGACCACGCGTTTGTCCCATTGTGTTACGGGGCGGTTGGCTATGGATTTCTATTGAGTCGCATTGTGCGTCCAGACAGTAATGAATTGCCTCTTACTTTACGACCTTAAACGTGTTGTGACAGCTCCTATTGAGACTTGCGTACGTAATAGTTAAAATAGAAAAAAAAATACACAGAACTCAAACGCCTTTTTTTAAATTTCGAACTTGATAGATAGAAACCTTTTTGTGGAATAAAAAATTGAAAATGTTATTTAATTAAAATTAAAACTTTTTTATTAATTATGTTTTGAACAATATTTAACCTAACGAAGGTAAGAAAAAAAACGATTACAAACAAAATTGAATTGCTAAATTTTTTGTATATTGTTATAATTCAATTTAAATTATATTATTCTATATAAACTTATGAAATGCGGAAGATCATTAATGTTTCAATTACCAATCAAATTTTAAAAAGTTGACGATTTGTTACCAACTAAACAATAGATTAATTGATATAATTTATTAATCAATGAGCTAAAACCTTTTTTCTACGCTAAATAACAATAGAGGCAAATATTAATAACACACTAAGAAATAGATTGAAACACGTCAAATTCCTTTATTGTCATGCAACGCCCTTGGATAGAAACCGAGGACGGTTCTTGACGTGGCTGGGATAATAAATAATAACATTGTCGGCTCACAATGCACTCGATGTCATTGTTTAATTACCTGTCAAAATGTCCGACATCTAACCTTTACAAGTGGGCGAATAAAAATGAAGCTCGATTGAGAAATAGATTCTTCAAAAAAAAAAAAAAGAAAAACATATTTTTTCCGTTTTATCTGGCCAGTATTATTTATTATCGAAGAATGAAGTTAAGATATCAAAACGATTTCTTACCGAGCTAAAATAAAGTATTCGTTTTTTTTTTAATTTGATTCGATGTTGGAATGTTTCTACTTTTCGAATACAAGACTGTCATATTATAAATTTATTTAAATTATTTTTAGATAAAGAAGTAATCGAATAAAATTTATCTCTAAACAGATGAATAATAATTATATTATTCCTTGGGAACGATATACAGTTGTGTGGTATCATGCTTTTCGGAATTCGAATAATTATACTGTCAAATTTATTCGGCCACTGCCTTGTTCGGTTGAAATATTACCGTCCTAATGTATTCTATCACTATAATTCACGTGGGCAAGCCTTTTTTTTCTGAAGCGTGACTAAATTGACATTTACCTGTTAAAAAATTGGTTTCGCAATTGTTGATATGACACCGTTGACCCGTGTCGAGATTTCGTTATCTCGGCATTAATATTGCTTAACTTGTGCGTATCTCATTCGCGGCTTTATTGATGATTTACTTCTCAAAATATTTATATATTCTTTTAAAGACAATGAGTTAACACTTGTTATCAGTTTCACTTGTTAAGTGATAATGAGGGGGATAGCAAATTGTGCTCGCCGCGAATACTTTCATCCTTATAGTATGACTGTTGGATCGCTGGACAATGTGTCATGTCAATGCCATAGATGGTAAAACTTATATATTTGGCTTATATATTTATTTACGTATTTTCTTTATTCAATAAATTGTTTATTTCTTTTTCGCTTTCACTTATTTTCTTGCACCCACACATTCTTTGCTCGACATTAAGGTAGACTGACAGAGAACGCCATTGGGAATTGAGTCCGCCATATATACAAGATTCTGTGCGTTAAAACTTTGAATAAATAAATAGAATGTAGTCGTCCACAATACTCCTCATCTTATAGACTAACATTCAAACTTCACAACATTCGCATTGGAAGCTAAGCAGTCGCTTTGAAGACTGGTAAAATATACCATTTGTTCATTTAACGTTTGCGGTATTTATGATATAAGTGGAATATTAATAATAACAAATAAACGAACATACGGATAGTAGCCAGGCACCGCGTCGTACAATTCTATTCCGAGCCGTGATCATACGTGACTCATATCACTAAAGTTATTGTAACAAACATGTTTTCCTCCACGCTATCATGTTTGCTCATTGGTCAAATGTTTGCCATACGCGGGCCCGGTAACAACACGCTTAGCACTTATTACCGATGCATATTAGAAAAAATATTATTTTCAATTTCCATTTGCGTTATTACTATTCTGCACAGTTGGAACATGTTTTGTTACAGTGTGTGATAAATTTATTTCCTGCTATGATAATAGAGTTTAATAACGCGTAGCAACAACTACAAATTATTATTGTATTTTTATATATTTAATTATAAAGATACAATTTATGCAACTAGTTTTTAAATGGCGTTTCATTATCAATTGTCCCAGATCATGATGTGAAAATATATAAACGCACATATATACATACATACGTCCAAATAGTAACGGCGCCAAATAGTAGTATGAAAGCATCACTATATTACAGTTAGAACGGCTGGTAGGTAGTAAAATTACCGGGATAACGAGACTAAACATTTTATGATCCGCACAATTTGGTGCTGTGTAAACATACTAACTGGCGTCGAATTGTTACGGATTTTTCTTTATGCTTGGTTGAATTAAAAAAAAAATTACTATAAATGAAAAGATGAAAAGTACGTTTCAATAAAAGTAAACGGAACAGTCCACATATGACAATGCTTTATTATCACAAATCTAAGACGAAGGTAATATACGTACACAGTTGACACATGAAATTATGAAAAGATATAAAGGATACTTTCTCCATCGGTTTATATGAAATTTTACTATAATGCTTGCTCACACATAATTTACCAATGCCTAAGATTCAATAAGTCACTTCTTACGAAACTAATTGACGACGAAGCCGAAGTTAAAGCCCGTATGTAATACTATTAAAATGGTAGTAAGTAGATTACTTTGACACGGGAGCTTTAACTTAAGCCGATGCTTACAGCAACATAAGTTTCAATGGCCGGCCAAAAAAGTTTCCATGAACCCGTGTAAATGTTTCTAATTGTATTAAAGGAATTAGATGAACTCGACGGAAGGTGTGCCGACATTGTATGTACACACATTATTCCCGGCTAATTGATTAAGAATCACCGTCAGCCAGATTTAAATCGTAGGCGCATAAAATGTAACAATATCGATAATAACGAAGACATTTTCATAATATTTTCGCTATTAAACTAATTAAAAAGCAGCAGAACAGAATCTAAATTACTCCTCTCGAAGATACGAAAGGTGATTAGGAATTTGTCGTAAATACATACATCGGTGATGCGTGAGATCATTACAAAAAAATAATGCAAACGTTAAAATTTTTTTGCGCGGCAACCCTAATTTCTAGTCATAAACGGTTTAATCATGCACCTTGTATGGTCAGTCGTATTACACCGGTGAAAGTCCGGTTAATCGCACCAGTGGTTCAGTAGATAAGCCCGAACGAATAGACATAAAAATCAAGTCTCAAACGCATTGATATTTTCACATAGCAAGGTGCAAAGCGGAAAAGCAATCTTGCAATTGAAGTCTTCTGCATTAATTGCGCAATATCGCAAACGAGCAACTTCTGACGCAGTTGAGTGGGTAATTATATAATGCAATTATATCCTCACACTATATAGGCATCTGTACATTTATTATATTATGCAGAATCTACTCAAGTTAGGGTTTTATATGGATTGCCTAAATAAATTATTTCGAGTGTATTTCCATTTTGTTTTAAAACGAATATATTCATTGTGATACTGTTTTGTAGTAACTGCGACGGTCGATTCTATTTTCATCCTTGTATTCGATAACTCACAGCTAAATTTCACATCATTACGACGGAAAATTGTTTAAATATTGTTAATGTTGACATTATGGAAAGATAGAGTAGTTTATGAGAAAACAAAAATCATGCATTTATTCCGTTATCGTAACTGAATACAATACTAATATGTAACAATATATGAATGCTAGTAACACTAAATTTATACTTTCTGCCTGCCTATGTGCCTCCTTAACAGATCAGAATTTTAATATTTTTGCAAAAATTAAAATTATTCATAGCTATGTATAATTATTTTTTACATATATTATTTGATAGCTAATGGCACCTGCATTAAACGATGAATAATGTATTACTATTAGCTGAAAACAATTTTTGCTTATATGTGTGAAAGGCTTTCGTATTTCATTATAAGACATAGTCAAATTTAAATGCAATTAGGTCATACGATAAATGCATACGAATATAAATTGCGTCACATACAAACATTTGCATATAGCGAACATAATTTTTTGTAACTAATTAAATATATTTATTTTTATGTGTGTTTATAGACTATTTAATGTAATTTGCATTGACAGTGTGTTTGTTTTTTTATTCCTATTAGATAATAAATCTCTATTACTAAATTCGTATTGCCATTCTTTGGTTGTCTGGGAACTTTTGTCAGCAGCAAGGCTATACTGTCAACGTATTAATTGCTTTTCTATTATTTGGTGTGCAAATGATCAAGTTTATTCTATTCCATTTATTGTTTTAATATTTATGCTCTTTGTATTTATGTTATCGTCAATCAACCCTCGTGACCTTGGAGGCGTGATGATGTAATCGCATACGCTGATTCGTAACTGTCTTTTTTCTACTGTTGCCAGGTAAAAATGTTTACTTACGTCGACATTTATCTACGTATAGTTCATTATTCATGACAGCTTAGTTATAACACTACATTTTAGTTTTTTTTTTCTCTAGGTTGATAAGCAGCGACAAAATAGGTATTTCTCCGTCGTGGCTTTATATAATTTTCCTTTTAATAATTACGACAATTACAATTATGAATTATCAATAAAAACTATTCAGAATGCATGTTCTTTCGCATATAAAATTGTCTAATACTTTAGCTGTAACTCTGCAAATCAACCACATAAAGTCTATTCATTGTTAAACTGAAAAAAATATGCTTAAAATTATCTATGAAATGAGTACCGATTCGCTTATGATGAAAACTACTTTGATCCACATTCAATGCAACATAGCGCCCATTTTTTATGTTTCTAAAAAAAGAAATTTGTGAATTTTAACAAAGTTTAACGAAATATGCATAGAAAATTATGACCGGTAAAGTTACACAAAGACAATCCTACCATACTCATGGGGATTATAACCAATAATAGAACAATTTGCTGGGGCTTACATTTTATAACTATATTTAAGTCGTAAAGTTTCAACGTTAATTAATTGCGGTACAAAGGACTCTATTTAAATTACGTCATTAATAACAATTAAAGAGAAATTTTATAATAAAGGAAATGACAAATTTATTGCTAGTATTCAATGTTAAATCTTGAAGTGTAAATAAATTCATTGTACTATAAAACGAGTAAATCACAAATGATTCGTTTACAGTCATCACTGTGGATGATGCACTTAAGAAAAATGAAGGTGCGGTCACAATGACCGGTAATGAGCAATGATATCACGGTACTGGAATGTCGATGCATTTGTGGCGGCAAAAAGTATCGAGAAAATACGGTTGTTTCTTTTTTCTTGTAATATATTATACCACGGTAAGGTACCGCACAAGGATAACGTGTAAACAGATTATGGATGAATTAAATTGATGTATCGTTATATAAGTAGGAACATAACCATACAGAAATATGTTGACAAATACAAAGAATGTTCTAGAACGATAGGCACATTTCCTTTATCGTATTTTTATCTCTTACAACAATCTAAAGTTGCTTACATAATATGCGCGTACGTCTGTTTGTCAAAGTAGGTAGGCATTTATTATCTCTTTGTATTTGATTTACCGTTTTACCTACGCACTTAAACAAAATTTTTTGTAAGTGTGCGTGTGAATGAAGCACATACAATACTAAATTTAAATTTCGAACACAAATCGCAACGATGTCCACTAGTGCATTTCGCGCGTGAAGTGCAAACTTTCACGGGGCATGCCTTATTAGCAGTGGAATGGATCGAAATATAATTGTCGAATGCATAATACCTACGAATCGTTTAGGTAACAGAATTGCTTGGTTATTGCGTTAAATTAAAAACTAACACGCAAGCAGAACGCCGCGCGCGAACTGGTCGATTGTGAAATTGAAAAAAGAAAAGAAAAACATTAACGATTAATTGGCGTCAAACGTTTCAAAGCCAGCCATATATCGTTACTATATTTTTCAATGTAATCCATTTATGACTTATAAAAACATGATTAATTATACAAGAAAAAAAAATACCACGTCTCTTTTTAATTTACCTCATGGACTAAAAATAATTTAATTGCTAAAATGTGTTTCAACGATTAAGGGTAATTAACTACAATTCAAAATTAGTTTAAAAATGAATTTAATTTATTAAAGCCTTATCTAAGAATAATAACTTACTATGCGAAGTGTAACTAATTGAAAGAAAATTTTGAAATAGATAAAATAGTGGGGGTCAAACTAAATAATATAGTTAACATTAGATTGCTCCACATTATGGAGTGAAATTATGTACGTATAGCAATAAATAATACAATAACATATATAAATAAATGACTGTTCTTCGAAATATAGTTTTAAAAAGTAAAAATACATTCACAACCACATTTATAACACATAAAGCAACATTCACATCGCTTTACAATCCAAACAAGTATCACTTAGCGTCTGGCACGACTCTTAAAAATGAACAAATTCTAGGAACCATTTATCCGCCATTATTAACTGGAGATTATTTCTCGGGAGAATTCCTCCTAGATTCCGAATCTCCTTATAAGAGCCCGCGGAAGACTGGAGAGGTGCAATTAAGTAGCGTACTACAGATAGAATTCCTTCCCATATAATTCGTTTAATAAGTGACCGCTGGCAATAGGCATTCGCATCGCTGTTATTAATTGACAGACGGAATTATTTCTCTGTATCTGCTCTTAATAGTTGTGGAGAACCGCTGTTCCAACCGATGCGTCGGCTTTGGTCGAGTTGATCAAAATAATTAACAACTTAGCGTGTTCGGTAAATTATTAATTTTGTTCTTGCAATTTGAAATCTATTGTCCTGGTTCGCGGTAGGGTTTTTTTTTTAAAACCGTCCGGCCAATCAACGAAAATGGGATGCTGTATTCCGGCAGTGATATATGAGAACTAGAGTACACTGGGCGAGCGCGCTATATCATTAACGTACATAATGTCACTTGACATCATGTGAGAATGAGTAAAGGAACGAGAGAACATTTTTGTGAGCAGCGCATAGTGACGCTGTATACATATCCTAATTAGTGTCACTCTGTTACGGGTACGCTAATCTTTTTACCATCACGTGAGCATTCCTGTCGTCTAGTCGTTCAGCTATATTAAAAAAAAATAGCAATAGATTAATATACACCTGACAAAGTGAAAGATTTCATAATGTATTTCTATTTAAACGTGTCTCGTAAGCAATGAAACCAGACTGCGAAGTGATAAGGCATACAACATTCATCATTTTCGATATCGGTGTCAGATCAGAACGTTACAAAGACAGCCTGTCGACATTAAAACCAATCACACTGGGCCAATTGAAAATTAAAATTAATCGACACACACGATTTTGTTCGATAAAACAAAATAAAACTGATTTTTGTAGGACGTTCAATGTCGGAGCGGTGATAGACGGTGCATCATAAATATACTAGTGCAGATCGATCCAAAGGCTAACGCAGCAATAAAGGATATAAACAATTTTGAATGCTATTCGAGTGTAATTAAGTTTGTAATGGCGTAACGAGTTATACGCTGCAGAATTTATTTATTCCACCGCTCGCCATGTGGGTGTGCCAACTAACTTGAACGTTGACGTGAAGTATGCGCAACTATGTAGTCCGCCATTATGCATTTAGGAATGATTTTCAGATATTCTCAGCCAGAGCTAAAATAAAACCAAGGCTACGGTTATTACGTTGCCACGCGATTCTAATTCTCAGCTGTACAACGTCTAAATGATTTGAGATTATAAAACAAAAAATGTATAACCATAACAATGACCGCAAACTATTATCCGACGAAACTATGTCAACAGTTTGAACAAATAAAAAACCTAAAGGTGAATTTTGCAAGAAAGAAAAAAAAAATTGCAGCACGCGTTGGCATACAGCCAAACAATTAACGACAAATAAAGTTGTCAGCGTTCGAAACGTATGAGTTGGTTTAGAATTGAAAGAAATTTATAGACCTAAAGCGGTAACGCGTCATAAAGCGCTTAAAATTACCAAGATGGCCGCGCTTGCGGCTCGTTTGTTGAAGTGGTGTGAAATTATAGTGCACGTTATATTTTAAAAATAAAATGTTATTAATGTGAACGACCAAAACAAAAGAGAAAGCTGATTAAATGTTTAATCAGTTAACTGTGTGATGATAATTTACAATTTTTGTATTATTTAATCATATATTACATAAATTAAGAAACCGGTATCGATCAAACTTTTGTACAATTCTCTAAAATGAAAATAAAATCTCGTAAATTATCGTCATATCCTTTATATAACTAGTTAAAAGTATCGAAACAGTTTAAACTTTGTCATTTTTCATGGCCCGTAGCATTTTACCAATGACGAATATAGTCGTCAAAAACACTGGCTTAATAAGAAATCAATATAATGATTAACAGTGCTGAAAAATACATTATAATTAAACATCAATAGGAATGATCGATTATTTTACGTACGGATGGACGCGTCTAAAAATTTCCTCAAAGCTAAGATCGATCTCGGAGCGAAGCAATTAACAGCTGAAGTGTTTGAGGCACGCCGGGGCATGTTTAATATTTCGTAATACTTCCTAGTGCCTCGGGCGTGAGATAAGAGGTGGCCATAAATAATAATTAGCGGTCGGGAATCGAAGCGGGGCCCTCGGTTTGTGACTAACGATCCCCTTGTCGCCCGGGGCAAGATTAAATTATTAGTTCAAGCATCGGCCGGTGGATTAATATCTTCATACTTATCTCGTTGCAGATAATTGACGAAATAACCTGAATGCCGCGCTTAAGAAACGCATGCATTTTGGTTAACTTATCGTAATGATGTAATTTCTATTCATAACTTTACTATTAATAGACGACTATTTAATAGCTCTTCTCTGTACTACGAGTATAATATCATTAACAATTTATCTTAACCCGTGGCTCGAACTATGTGATTCATCTCTTTTTTTACTAATTCGATTACGCTGGGATGTTACTCTTTGTTTAACATCCAACACTTTAAATTATTAATAATATTAATATATTATACATTTCTACAATTATTTAATTTCTCATTTTTTGCTTTAATTATTACGTTTTTCGAGAAATTTGATGCAACACAATAAAATTTTGCAGATGATTTTTTATTTCAGAAGACAAGTTTTAACATGTCAGAAATAAATATGGAGAACTTCGAATTTATTCGAAACGACTGTCAAATTATTTGAACAAGTTTATTAACAGTTAATAGAAATTATTTTGCGTAGTCTTAATTTATTTTATATATTATGATAACAAAACATATTTAAAGAAATATTAGATGAAAAGGATTTATTTTCCATATTATGTAATACATTCTCTATTTTTTTTCTATTTGTTCTTATTTATATGACATTATTCGGTCTTGTTGCAAAGTGTATTATCGAATATAAAAAAAAATTAAGCTTACATGTTTATCGACAAAAAAAATTGTTACACAAACAGTTCTGTGAAGTAATTCGAGGAAATTTATGCGAAACATGATATTGTTAAATGTGTGTGGTTGGGCACTTGGTGTTGTAACGTACTTTGAACAAACACGAATACCTTAACAAGCACAAAATTTCCTTTGGAAAACATAAACAAGATTTCGATATAACGAATAAACAGCAATTATCTGTCATGGCTGGCATTAGCCGTATTGTTGATGACCGTTAATCATAGGCTTCCAGCCAAATGACTCTGTGCTCCTTTATTGCCAGCGACCATGAGATTTTAAAGTTTCAAATGCATTCCATAATTAAAACAAATTACAGAGTTCAGTCGGGCACTATTTATTTTATTAATTCACATTTACGAGGTTAACAATGGTATAAATTGCCACAATTAATTATTACAAGTAATATACTACTTCAATTTTCAAGTGTATCTTTCTATGGTAAAAATCCTTGAATATAATCTCTCATAGTAACACGTAAGGTGAAAAGTGTATCTACACAAAAATACTCCACCAACAAAACATCGCGTCTACGCTTGTCGTATAATCGTTATAATTAGCATTTATATTGTTTATGCAGATTGTGGTGGCAATATGTATGACAGCGTCATTGGTGCGTTGTGTTGCAAGAAATATAAAATAAATGTTTATTTGAAATGAATTTAAAATCGGTTTCATCAATTTTCATATCGTATCTAAAATAAAGATTTCATTTATAATATTGTAATCCAATTTTATTTATTTCTCTTGTTAATATTGAGCGCTTTCTTGATAGAGTGAGTTTTAGTATGTAATACTATCTCATAAAGTAATATTTTGAACTAAAGTGCATCATGATATTTGGCTTTCTAAAACTTTAATTATTTTCGCAATACAGAGTTTGCAAAGAACATTTTCAGTGTAAAAGTCTGTTCAAAATTATTTACAGTATTTAAACTGACTCGATAAGGGCTTAAATTATCACAGCAACAAGATAATGAAACATAATGTAGCTCTTTTTATCAGCTATTTTTTTGTTGCCAAGTGGGCATGTTGGCTTTGGTACCTGCCTATTTACAATAAAATAAAAACTATGAAAAATAGGTCTATTTCTTTTTTATTATTTAAAATAAACTTAGTAATTTTTGATATGGAAAACTCCTTAAATTTTATCTAACACGTTTTACAAACGTACACTTAATAACTATTGCACCAATTCTTAGAAATTGTAATAGATTATTTAATATTTTAAACCGATTAAAACACCGAACGTATTTTTAAAAATGTTTATAGACATTTCTGTTACCGACGGGCATTAATTTTCACTCACTACATATTACATAAACAGCACTCACCGTGACTATTGAAGATAATCATTTCTTTTGATAGCCATTTGTTAAAAAAAATGTTTTCTCATTTAAATCTTCAGCACGGAGTTCTTAGCTCTTTTCTTGTTTCATAAAATCCAACACTGTACCACTAGCCTTCACTAAATAATGCGCCAAGTCACATTATGATAACCGTTTAAATTTCAAATACTTTTATTTATTCTATTCTCAAGTGCTTTTTATAAATCGGTATGTTTGTAATGTTAGCACTATTTTTTTTTTTTGAATAATTAGCTGCTTCTCCATTTCATATCACTTTCGCGGGACTATATTTATTCTTCAATAACGGAAAAACATTTTTATTTTATTTAGTTGCCATCATGTTGTTCTGAAACCGCTGTGTTCGTTGAAGTCCGTATACGAAGTTTGAATTTATTTAAAAAAAAAAAGTGAGGATACGTGTTCGCGCGTCGATTGTCGTCACGAGAAGGGCGCGACGCGACACAAGCATCGCCCGCGCCAAGCCAACGGATTGTGTAAACGCGCGCCACTCGCTCGGTTTGCGTCGGCGGCGGGCGGGGGCGGCGCGGGGGAGGGTCGCTAGCTCGAGGCACGCACACATACATTTATCTCCCATCCATAACTAACGCTCCTGTTTTGAAAACTTACCACGCGAATTTAGCTCTTGAGTGTTGGACGTACAATCGATGTAAGCAATATACCGCAGAAACGGCGATCGTATATGTAGAGCGAGACGGAACATATATCTTTACGGGAAGAAAAGTGACAGAGTAATATCGGTAGTTTGAGCGGCAACGCATGTGTGTCGAGAACGCTTAGCACTAGCTGCGTAGCAGCGTAGTGTCAGTGTCATAGTGTCATACTTTGTAAGTACGCGTGGAAGGAATAGTGTCGTGCCTTGAAATTTTAATAAAGGAGCCTCTGTCGTGTAGTCTTCGCCTTGCATTTAGAATCTGATACATGAAATCGCGACATGTGGCTTGTAGATTGTAGATAAGAGTTACTTACTGAAATTATCAACTGATATAACTTCACGCACTGATGATTATAGCAAACTATGCTCAATTTAGACGCTAACCGTTAGCGAGGTAGTGGTACTGCTTCGAGGAAATCTAATTCCGTTGATGATCTAATTTCATAACGTTACTGTACGATAATATTACAAAAAAACTATGATTGTTATGACGCTATTATTACTTGCCGACGGGAAATTTTCTCTATTACAGGAATAACTATACCAAAGTTACATATTTAGGTTCATTAAAATTTAAAATATATTAAATTAAAAAAAGATGTATTTATTAGTACAACTACTTATGATAAGTTATCGTATTTTAAACCAATTTAAGTAAATCTTTAAATGGAAATGTAGATATCAAATTTGAAATATTTACATGGAAGCGAAATAAAAGTTTGTAAAAATCTTATTTTTTTGATAACTCACTGACTTATAGTTAAAATGGAATTTATTATCGTGATTTAGACATAATTTATGTTCTAATCTCATCAGGTTCTAATTAATTTTACCTAAAACATTTTTGAATATCATTAGGTACATGGGAGTAGGCCCATTTTATTCTATAATAAAATATACATTTAATTAAAAAGTTAATTGATTTTTTCTACCAATTACATGCAGTAATATAAATAATGTAAAACATATTTACTTTAAATAAAAATGTATAAACATCTTTTCAAAGTTTTCAGTAATTTTAACTAACGAAATTTTGACATAATTTCTCACATAACCTTGATATAAATTCTGTTTGTTTTACAGCAAATTTTATTACTGGTGTAGTATTATAAATTAACTACTAAATTTCACAGTTTGTTAACTAAAAAAATATCTAAATAACTGTATTTACGACAGAAAATCCATTACGTTTTAAGCACAATTTATATGTGCATAATTTTCTTTCGACTTCATAAAAGGCAAGATTCACATGTATTTTCACTTTGAGAGGAATTTAAAAAATATATAACGGGCAATAAATTTTAAGATAACGGTCTTTTAAGTAAGGAATCATTTATTTATATACGACTGAATAATATTAGATATTGAATACTATCCAGTGATAATTTTAGCATACAAAATAAAATAATTATTAAATATCAATCAGACTGACATAGTTATGGCTCTGAGCCTCCAAAAAGGTGAAGAAAAAAAAATCAATGAAAACTTTTTTGTGAGATTAGGTAATTGTTGTAAATTGAATAACTGTAATTATTTATTACGTATTTAGTATTTGAAAGTAAGAAGTACAAATGAATTTAATTTCTATTTTAGTTTAGTATTACTGCGTATAATTGAAAAAAAGAAAAAAAATCTAAATCTATGTGAGTATTTCAATTAGTCGAATATTTTACAATGCACATTGATAAAACTATCACCTGACACGCTTTCGAGTTTATCGTGCGAGATAGACTCGGCACTGACATTCGTGTGTGATAACACTTTTATTGTTGTAGGTGCTATTTGTGACACGGCTTTGACAACGGTACTTTCTATTTTAAGATAAGAACCACACTCACACAAAATATTTTTTTACTACGCCATTTTCAACTTGTATACGGATTTATGTAAATTTCTCCGTTAGATTTTTATAATATTTCAATGTAATCTTATTTAACTGTTACGCTTAACGTTAAAGGTAAATTCGGATAACACGCCTTTGTTATGATGATGCTTAGAAAGAATTTGTGTTTATACGAACTCAATGCTTTGTACTACTACACTTTTCACGGCGTTAGTATATGTGAATAACATATTTATGGCATTTAAATTACTTCTCTACCGAATTATAATTTTAAAACAATCTAGAATTTCAATTTGTAAAATATTACGGGTAAATTTATTGGCTTTAAGTAAACAATGCAGTCACTGATCGCTAATCCGAAATTTGATGATATTTACCTTCCAGCACCTTCACTGCGAACTTTCCGTACTAAACACTAACACTTTGGAGATTTCGTACAGGTTAGGACAACGCCTGTCACAGAGCATTCGGCACAGCGGTGTTCGCTTGTTAAATCGCAACAATTAGCGGTCGTCGTTTTGTCGGTGTACGTGAGTGGAAGCCGGCCGCGTCCCGCCATCACACTGCAACTCCACACATAACGCTCACCAACGTCTCTTTCCCCCTTTACTTCCGCGCCGGCTTTTTACCGCCGCGCAGGCGCCCCTGGCGTTTTTTAAACCGCGCCCATGTTTCTGTAATTTCTATTGCGACGCGCACCTTTCGTGAAAATGGCTTTTTTTCGAGCGTTTTTTTTCGCTACGTCTCTGTCTAACGCGCCGTGTATGGTAATTCGTCGTTCCTCTCCACCTAACGGTCGCTCGTGGGCCCCACTCTAACACAGCGCCGAATGACTGATACTTTCTCTCTCTATTGACGCCGCGACGCCGGTGACGCCAATTATTTCGCAATTTTTCCAACTTTTAACTTAAGTTCATTACTTGAAGGATCAATTTTCAACCCTAATTCTTTACGATAAAAGGCAAATCTCGTAACGCGTAATGTACTTGTGACGTTTCGGTCTAATACGAAAATTGTAAAGTTCCGGCCATTTTTGCGATAAAAAAACGGTTAAATGCACGTAACCACGCCTTTGTGTACACATATTGCTGTCTATTTTACTCCTTTTTTATTTTCTCTTGCGTTCTCGCTCTATCACGCATACTAACGCAGTGATCACCGAATGCTTCGGGACGCGACGGAACCGCGACACCTAGCGTGCAGTAGTGGAACTTTCGTGAATTCTTAGGGGTTCATTTCTATACACAATTTTTGAGGGTGGCAGCACTGAGAGAAAGGGGTTGTTTCATAAAATATGTAGTTCCCAGTTTTTCCGCGCGTTCGCAGCGCCGCTTCGGGATATCAAACATAAAATGAACGCTGTAATTATAGACATATTTCACACGGTAAAAAAAAAACAACTCGATGTTTTTCAATTATAAGAACTCGATTCACAGCCGCGGAAAACATGTTGCGTGCGTATTTACAATTTAATCAAAGGAGATTTTGCAGAGTATTAGCATTTTATTTGCTCGTTTATACGGTGCTTGCCAGCAGGGGGCTCTGTAATCCAGTCAAACGGGGACAGCGGCGGATTTACCTCGAAGCGGCCAAAGAAAAATCGCTACAGAAAACCTTTTAATGAGTTCCTTTTTCCGACATCTGTTTGTCAATTACATGTTATATATCATTCAAACGGTCCGTACGCGATTAACTGTCGCCGTTGTGGATTCCCGAAGAACAAAAGCCCATTAAGGCGCGCAATAAAGTTTCATTTGGGAAATTTTAACGTGTTTTTTTTTTAATGCAAATCTGTTGCATTTTCGAAGGTGTGATTGTCATTTTTAATTGACGATATTAATGTTTATTTTTTTATCTACGTCGAGGTCAACGCTTTGTCGATGTGTTAAGTGACAATGAGACCATATATGGTGAGGCGTGCTTGCCCAGAATACTTTGGCTCACATGCACCGGAGCACAGCTATGCTGTTATGGCGGCACGTTCACAGAATAAGGGTGGTAGCTTGTCAGGCGGGTTCGAAAACACGAACGTCGAGCTACTGTTACTAATAAAGAATATATATACATTGCACACTGTCACAATTTATGTTTAACACTAAAATATTTTGTCTGAAGTGCTCTTAACACACTATCGACCGGTGACGAAAAGAAATTCTCTCTTCCTGTTATGTTTTCTCAATAAACTCTTTACCAAACAGTTTTTTTTTTCATTTAAAGATGAATATGTAGAGTTAAAGAAGTGAATTTTCGTCTGAAAGTTTGTCTCACGATGGGCATCAGCTACAAAAGTCAGAATAACGGACTAAACGTGGGCGAGCGGCGACGACGAAAAGCCTAGAAATCGGCTACCGGTCGCTAAAGTGTTAATATTAAATGGAGGAAAAAAATCTTATTGTTGGAACGGGTAGCTCTATAGTTTCATTTCAGTTTAGTTTTATTACAAAAATCACAAAAACCACAAACGAGAATCACAATAAAATGGAAATCTTTTCGTATTTACTATTTGTTAACGGAGAATAATGTTACAATTGTTTAAATGTCACAGAACCACATTATTACTATTATTGTTTTTTTTTTTATTTTCGATCAAACGAAATCTAATAAACATGAAACTTTGCTTAACTTCTTCACGCCCTTGGCTACATATGTGAACGTTCAGTTTTGCATTTGCAGTTAATTAACATTAATATATAGATGAAAATCGCTAACATATTATATTTTAATATTCCTTCACCTTCCGTTACTTCAACACCGATTAAAATAAAAGTATTAAGTTTTACTAGAATTTTAAAATTTACTTTTATTTCTCTTTTTTAAATTAAAAGTCGTCCCTGAAGAGATTAAAACGTCATGATTTCTATATGGCTTTTCAAATCAGGGATAGCATCATTTAGTTACAATAGGCTAAGACTATAGGTTTGCCCTTAACAAATATTTGAGGTCTTTACAAAACGCTTTTAGCTTGTCGATGTGAAAAAAAAATCAATTTTCTCATGAGAACCATAATCTAGTCTTCTATAGCCAGTGGTGTATAAGACAAGTTAATATAAGACTATATAGTAAAAGCTACTATGTCGGTGGGAAAATACTATGACATGATATTTTTCTTCTATAATTTCATAGTGATAATGACATTTTACTAATTAAATAATATTATGTTCGTTTCTTTACTTAACCCTTTCAAGGTTGCCGGTACACCGCATCAGCAAATATTTTAACAGACCAAATGGTTTGAGTCAGGTTTACATCCATACCATGTAATCCTATATTGCATCAAGAGAACGTATTTCATATAGAGTTTTTTGTCATTGTCTAAAATAAAGGATACTTTTGTCCCAAAACATTAAAACTATAGGCCAGAAAAGAATTTCTTTTTTGTCTTCTCCAAATAAAAAATCGTCTCGAAAGGGTTAATTATGTTAACCCGTACTTTTTGCTAGCAATTACTCACAATACATATAGTGCAATGCTAATTCGTGCAGTAAATACGTTTTATAACCTTTTTATTGTATTAGGGCAAAAAGTTATCGATAGTGAACCATTTTGATGGAGCTTTTTAAAAAAAAAATTATTACAAGCGAAAACATTCTGCCGCGAAATCACAAAGTTCCATTACAGAAAAGTTACATAATTATTCTGTCTTAACCGCTTCACCGTCACGGCCGAATGGAATTCTAAGAGACAAAATCAGTAGCCGGCGCCTGGTGCTCTTTAATATTAATGGACCCTTTAATCCTTTAGTTCCTCGCAGATAAGCAAATTGAATTACAAATTGGCCCCCCGTCAATTCCGAGATCCCGATGTATTAAAGCGGAGAGCGTTAAAAGTAGATTTTATGCAGCGATTACATCGAAAATTCTAAATTTCTCGTCTTGTAATATGTAAATAGTTGATTCATTTAAAATGATTGAATATTTGCCTGTCTCATGGCGCAGTGGTTCAAGACGGTTTGTTACGCGGAGCTCTTAAGATTCTCGGGCCACAGGTGTATTGAGGTCTTGATGGTGGTGGGATTCTCCGAACCCGCCTGACTGGCTACAACTCTCAATCTACCGTCACAACAGCGTTGCAGTCTTCTGGATGTGAGAGTTACGGCCTAACTGTTACTTAACATCGGTTGAAATCGAGGTTATGTGTTACCGAATATATATAAAAAAAATTGAGATTGAAAGAAATAATGTAAACTATTTCATATGTTATAGCCGGAGGCCTCAAATTGTTCTTGAGCTCCAATAAACTAACATAACATACCTTATTGGTAGCATCTATTGTAATTGTAAAGCCTACTTAGTGGTAGGGCCGGTGGTAGCCCGTGGTGACCACGCGTCAGTTGCATTCCGCTCAGAATCGCTAGTCATCATAACTCAATTGGGCGAACTGGGATCTTGATTGCAATTGTTGTTGTACAGTCAGCAAAATAATGGATTGAAACAGAAATTAGTACTTTTGTAGGTAGATATTATACTATTAAATTTCGCAAAGAAGAACAATCTTATACCAAAAACGTATTTATCTAAATCTATAAAAATAAATCTTAAATTCATTCAAACAAAATATTCGCTATTGAACAAACCTTTAATACTATTACCGAATATTTTATGTATAAAATGTCGCAGATATTTATTATTATTATTTATTTACTAGGTATTTTAAACTTAAAGAAAAATCTATATTAATAAATAAAGATTAAGCCGCTCGCTTAGTTTTCAGGTTAATTGAAGACTTCTCTGCTTTGAGACGTATTAAATATTCATGGATCGTTGTTTGCTGCTGTTGGATGCTGGGTTCGGTGAAGTTTGCGCTGTTAATCTTTTTGACGACTATTACAGCATCATCTGATCGGGCTCACGGATCCCATGAATCGTGACCTCACCATTCATGGAAGGAAAAAGTGTATTCAGCGCTTTAAAGATTGGCTTGTAGCAAGGCGACACCGAGTTCGATCCTGAGGAAACACGAGCAGTGAAAATTGCATTGTGGCAGGGTTACTTCAAACCTGCCTTACTAGCTAACACCCTAATTGCCAATCTGACGTCATAACAGCATTGCTGTATTTCCGGCAGTCGTACATGTGAGAGCCAGAAGTTTTCTGTGCTGGCATGCTTGACAGTCTATTGCGTTATCACTTGACATCAACTAAAAACGACGTCGTGTTAGCCCATAACCGATAAAAAAAAAAACAAAAAACATTAATAAAACGCGTGAGAATTATGAAGGGATCATAAAGTTCTGCAATTCTCCAAATTGCTGCTGCGACTACCCAAATGCTGCGGCTGTCTGTTCACGAGGGTGACCACTTACCGTCACGTCAACCACTCGTCGGCACACTCCACGTATAAAAAACTACCTATAACGTTAACACTGCTGACGCTACCTCGGCCGGCGGGAGCGAGTCGCATGCCTTTCCGGATTCTATCGCGGCGCGCAAATCTCGGAAACTTTGTTACTAAGAACATATTTCAATGCGACTCCAGCACTCTAGCGGCCTCGCGTCCAGTTTTAACCCGGCCGACGTAAAAAGCGCGACATTGGCTAGATTCCGCGTGTTCGCCGCGGCCAAGAACGTGAAATGTAAATGGCCGGGCGGGCGGGCGG
>DWQX01001511.1:0-27471 GCA_018245475.1 Pharmacophagus antenor | reverse complement strand
ATATAAATATTTTTTTTAACAAAATTATATTAATCAATTGGAAACATGTATACGACTACTAAGAGAGGATTTTTTACGATATAAACGCTATAATCATTATAAAGTGCTTATTATTTTTGATTAACATGAAACACGAGATATAACTTTAGTACGAACTTCACTTTGAAACCATCATTTATTGCATTAGGCTCTACTACAATTTTCGTTTCAAAGGAACGAATCGGGCGTTCATAAACCACGACTAGTAATAATACCCAAAAGAGGTACAATCCGATTGTAGACAATGAGGTGTGTCATGGACTACGCTTAATGGCCCACTTAATCCGCCATTGCTGAGCACAAAGGCAACACGCTGCGCCGGCTCAGGCGACTGGCCGTTCGATAATGAGTGTTGTTGCCTTATCTGCGTCCTTGTTTCGTCCTTGCTTTCACTGATAACGCCAGTCGCCCCGACTATCTGTTATATAATACCTGCCCACTTGATTAAAATCTTTTGTTAAAGGTCAAACGTTTCTGCTGACTGAAGCAGTTGATCGCGATTTTGACAGTGGAGTTAATAATTATTCGCCCGCGATGATTGCCATGCGACATATTCGGTTCAAGGATGAGAAGTTTGACGCTCATATTTATTTTTTAATATTTATAAATGTAACGTGGTTTTCATTATAATAAATATTCGATTTCGATAAATTTATGCTTGTATTTGGATCACTTGAACAATTAACGCAAGCTCGAGAAGTAATTATAATAATGCCAAAATATTTTTATAGACGTTCAAAAAGTGTTTCAGGATAAAGTATATTTCTGACTTCTGCTTTTATTATATATTTTTCAATTGAATGTGTTGATGCCAAATAATTGTAAGTAGTAGTTTAAAGAAATTATATTTTTAAGCTATATCCTTAATAGCCCTGTACAAACATTAGCCTAATTATTAATTTTTAACAAGTTTTTCGAAAATTTTTATAACTTAAATTTCAGAACTCAATTATCTAATTAATAAATTTATTTTAAGAAATTATTTGGCTGAAATAGCTTAATATTATAAAAAACTGAACAAACATAGATGAATTTATTGTTTTAATATTTCAATGCAATACAGTATTCATAGATCTCAATCGTATTGGAAATGAATAAAGTACACATGTATTTTTATCGTTCTTGTTAACAGTTCGTGGCGCAAGAGATTGGCTTAAACTATTCTAGTGCCTGAAAGTGATATGATGATAAAACCTCAAAAACTTCAAAGTATTGCGCTTTAAATTCTTAATTAATTCTATAGTTGACTTAAAATATACAAATTGAAATACTATACGGCTAATGTATTTTCTTTTACAGATAGGCATTCATATATGACAGTAAAGTTTGACAGTTTTAAAATCGAATAACTTTCAGAGTTTATTTTGTCTTAAAATCCTAGATTTATCTAACAACTTATCATCTCAATAGTACGCAATAGCGAAACAATTTGAGCTTAATTTTATCTAAACGCATGATATGCTCTGTGCAGTTACAAATTTTTATTTACAAAATAACATTGTCAGTAATCAACAAATTTAACAAAAATATTAAAAATTTAGTTTTGATTATATTCTTATTTTTTAGAAAGTAATATTTTAGTTTTAATTCACAAGTTCGACGTGCCAAATTAATATTAATATACATTTAACCAAACTTGCAATTTATAAAAAAAAAACTTTGGTAGCATTTACGACTTAACAAGAGATTGACATTTAAAGTGTTTTCTTCGAATTACTTACAATATCTTACAATAAAGAAAAAAAACTCTATTTAATACATACGTTAACATTAACTTCTATATAAAACTCCACGATTGAGATAATACGAGGATTTTTTACAACACACTTTAATCACGAGTACATCTAGGAACAAATTAATGTCGGTTACTCCGTCATCACTGGTATCTATCTCCTTACAAACAAACGGCTATAATTTACTAATGTCATGATATATGCATATGTAAATGCTATCGATGCTAATAACAATTAAAGAACTGAAAACTCACAATAATATTAACAATATGTGTACACAGTAGATAATTATAATGAGAATTTTTTTATTCTGTATGAGCACAAGCTCCAACGTTCATCGGTGCATATAGTTGCAAATTCTTTACATCTAGTTAAACGCTTATATTAATTATTTAGGCGTCAGTATCAAGTATACCAGTGGTAATTGGCTAGTTAACGTAACATTAAGTAAGATATTTACTTAAACATTTGTCTCTTTTTTAGATTTTAAATCTAACTCTATGTCCGAGATAATATATGAATAATATTTTTATTTCCCCGAAAAAATCGAGACCGTTCCGTTTCTTCAGTTCCTCAAAACTTTTTAAAAGGCTGTGGCCAGAACGGAGGTGGTGGTGGCAGCGGGTACACCATCGGCTATGTGGAAATGGCAAGCGGAGGACGATGTGTAGGGTGGGTGGAATGCGGTCCATGCGGAGACGTAGCAGTCGGACTTCGCGCTCCGGGTGAACAAGTCACCTTCCCCATAAACGATCTTATGTCATCAAAATAAGCATCTTCTCGCTCCGTGTCTGCGGAACTTGGCGAATCTCCACCTTCAGCTTCATGTTTCTTTAAATGGCGATCTAAATTTGTTTGCTGACCGAAACATCTATCGCATAACGGACACCGGAATGGCCGTTCCTTATTGTGTATGTTACGCACGTGCCGCTGCAGATTGGATGATATAGAAAACGACCGCTCACAGTATTTGCATTTATATGGTTGCTCACCCGTATGAGTTCTCAAATGTCTAGTCAGGTTAGCGCTCCTTGGAAATACTTTCCCGCAAAATTTACAAGCGTAACGATCTCGAAGTTTACCAGTCCCAGCACTTAGTTCCCTAAATTTGGCATAGGCACTAGGTTGTCTATCTGGGCCATCAGTACCGAGAAGTGGGGATAAAAAATTAAATGGGCTTGGAACATAAGGAGAATGAGAGGCGCTTAAAAGTGAATCGGATGCATTGTGGAAGGATGTAAATCGAGGACGATACATCGCATCAATGAGACTATTGTTATGTTGAGGATGGACGGGCATTGGGAACGCTAGCGGAGCGGATACTATCGGCTGTGGTGAATCCTCGCGTTTCGGTTCTACTCCTTCTACATCAACGTCGGTTGTATCGTTTTCGGGCGTTTTGCTCTCCCGATCGATTGGACTTTCTGATGGAGAGTATGACTTAACCGATAAATTACGAAAGGAGCTGTTATTGTTCTTGAGCTCAAGCTCTTTTTCGATTTGTTTTTTGGATAAAGAGAGATCTAAAGGTTGATCACCTTGATCTCTTTTTGTGTCTTCCTCAATATCTAAAAATGAAGAAAGTGTATCAACATCATTCCCTATATTTTTGGATAAATCCTTAGCCCCTGACGGCGATACTGGTTTATTTCCCGTGACATCGTTACTGCTTAGCTTGAGTGAAAGATTAAATGGTGTATTTTGTTTCAAATCGTCTCTAGTAAAGTTGAATGGGTTCAATGTCGGCGGTACATGCACTATAGGTGAACAACGTTGTTGGGAGGTAGTTTCCTCGGTTGAAGGAAGTGATTGTTTTACATAAAGACCATGTGATTTAGTGGGTGTAACTCTGTCTAAATTATCTTCGCGTTTAGTAATATCAAAATCCATGTCTTTAATTCTTTTAATATCATCGAGAGAATTTGTACTGTCCATACTTTTTACAGACATTCGTTCTTCTTGCTGCTTAGAGGCCAAATTAGCAGTCATTGCTATATCATGTTCCATGGCTAACCTTGCTCCTTGGACGTTAAAAAGTAAGGGATTAAGGAATTCTGGAGGACATGCAGCAGCCGCAGCAGAAAATAATGCCGGATAGTGAGCAAATGTATTATATGGTAGAGGTAAGGCCGGCCCTCTGTACATAGGAAACGGATTAGTATTATTCGGATTGTTCATGGTCACGTTTGGCAGTGGTGGGATCTGCGGAAGTCCTTGCGATAGTTGTCCTCTTAAGTTGACGTTAGCAGCAGTTGCTGTATCGCAGAATCTTTTATGTTTCGTTAAAGATGCATATGACGTGAAGGATTGCCCGCACTTTCCGCATTCCACGAGCGCTCTGCACGCTATATGCATTCGTTTATGGCGGCACAAATTAGAGAATTGAGTATAAGCCTGAAATAAGAAAAAAAAATTATTTACTAAAATCATTAGCTCTTGTGAGATAACACGTAATTAAAGAAAAATATATTTATTATACATTTAATCTTTCATATTTTAAAAACGTCAAAATTCCGTAATATATGAAATGTGTGAAATGAAATGGAATTACAGAAACTCACCTTAAAGCAGACTTTGCACTGGAAAGGCTTGACGCTGGAGTGTATGTGAGTATGTTGCTTGAGGCCGGAGGAAGTGGCAAAGGTCTTCCCGCATTCGGGGCAGGCGTGGCTGCGCGCGCCTACGTGCTGCACGCGGATGTGGCGCTGCAGGTTGGAAGGATCGGTAAATGCCTGAAATAACCAGGTTTCGGTGTGCTTCATGCATTTAGTTCAGAATATTTGATCGTCTACACTAAAAATTTATTTCATTTAATATCGACATATGAAATACTAATCATTGTTACATTAACATTGGTATACTAAAAATTGTTGAGGTGATTATAATGAAACTGTTAATAATGATTTAAAAATTAGGTTACTAAGCTAAATTACGGAAGTGAAGGAAATCATTATATGGTATTAAATTTGTCCAAAAACAATTTAAATTGCCAAAAATTTTACATTACAGCTAAGTAATACTAAAACATAAAGTTAACTATCAATCTCATGAAAACCTAACAGTCATAAAAAAAGACGACAACTTCGGAAAATTTTTCAAAATTTGCCACTTTTGTAGCCATTCCCGGAATTGTGTTGTGACATCTCATTACAAGAATTAATAGATCTTCATATATTATTTAGTGGTGTTTTTTCTTAGCGTTAATGTTTATATTTATTGGCAATTAGTAATGTATTATAATTATTACTCACCTTAGGGCAGTTTTCGCATGGGTATTTCCTTATATCCGTATGAGCTAATGCCCGATGTCTAAGCAAAAGTGCTCGGGAACTATAAGCTCGATTACAGAGTTCGCAGTGAAACGCTGACGCAGGTTGCGCGTGCGCCTGGATTAGGTGACGGTCGAGTCTGGAACGATCGAGAAGGTTCGTTCAAATTACGACTTAATAATAATAATACATAAACTCAAGCGTTATTGCTCCAGAGGTTTGTTTTTAGTTTTTGCAACTAAGCCAGCACACTTTCAATTTGCCCTAAAGTTAAGACACTATGAGGTCGTAGATGGTGAAGCATGTTCGCCGGGAATACTTCCGGCTCTCACACGTATAACTCTCAGAGCACAGCAATGCTGTTAAGGCGACAGAATGACATTAAGGATGATAGCTAGAGTAATTTAAGCGGTAAACCACTTCGCTGCAGATTCAGTTAGTAAGTTTGCGACTTAAATAACTCTAATTTGGATCAATCATCCGATTGGTGTAACCGTAACCCACACCGCATGAAAAATATAGATCGTTAGTTAAAGAGAATTTTAATAAAAATAGCTCTGTTACTAATATCCTTTCGATAATTTAAGACTAATAGTATTAGTACGAGTAATTTGTACGTAAAAATTTTTTTTAATGTTACAATTCCCAACTGTATAGTAATAAATAAATAGCAATTACTTTTTACTTAGATGTACATTTTACAATTAAATCAAATTTACGTAACAACTCTTGCAATGACATATAATTTTTAATCTTCTATTTTGAATTAAGTGTAGTTTGTGATTTTTTTTTGCTTTTTTTGTCCTACTTTATATCAGGATAGATACTTATAAGATATTTTAATTTCGAACACTACAACATTCTAGTTAGAAATCTTAACAACTGCTGTTAGTAATAGGTGGGTCTATCCTAAATGTTACTTCCAAGTATTCAGAAACTCCCGCACGAACACAAACAACAAATGCATTATTCATAATGTTCCAGTCCTACATATCAAATATGACAATTTATTTTTGCAATAAATTTCAAATGCACAAGTTTCATGTGCAAAGCAATCGTTCGCGAAATATAAATCGTCGGTTTAGTAGGTTATATATATAATTCTGCGTATTCAACTATCAGATCCCTTCCCATAAAATCGTAAATACCGCATTAAATGTACGTTTCACTGTCAAATACATGTTGCGAATGATAGAAAACGTATCATTACAAAAATGTTCTCTGTGACTCTCCTTGGCGGTAACTGGTCTCGAACACGCAACCCTATTCGCCAACAGCGTTTTCTATCACTTCACCTGTCACATCTCGAATAATCAGTTCTCATTACGCGCAAGTTTCATTGCCGTTCATGTATTAGTTGATGGGATTGGTTGCAATAGAGAGATGACAAACTAACTCGTTCAATGCGATAGAGCCGACATTATCGCAGTTGCTTGTAAGCTGTTTTCACTCTCGTGGCTGGCCGGTGCCGTATCTTTTAATTAATCTCAGGAATAAAATCTACCGTCATAATGGTTCCGTCGCTAACATGTTGTCCGTTCGTCCATTGCGTCGTTGGACTACTATGCTTTATAATCAAAGCAGTGGGTAGTCCAGGAAGAGTTCACTTCATTATAATACGAGCTGCAGACTTTCATTTTCGAAGTTGCGATGAATCGAATCGATAAACTTTCTTATAATTTTAAAAATATTAAAAATTAGCAAAGAGTTGTTGCTTTAAGTAATTATACATCAATTAATTAAATTATACATTAATTTCTGCTAATTTATATCAATTGATTGTGTAAACAGAATATTGTATAAATAATTTTATCTACAATAGTTTGATATTAAAATTAGTCTACATTTTTTTCAGGTTACGTAAGTCTTTAATAAACCTGCACAATCCATACTGGGGAACTATCCTTGTATTACTTGAATTGGTAAAATAAGTCTGTCTCAATAATTTGAATTGAATATTTAAAGTAGCTGTTTAGTAGCGTTACAAACGGCGTATACGCAACACAGATACAACATTTAGCCGCAGGGTGCACTTGCAATCCGCCGTCTATCTGCGCAAACAATCTTCTCAGGTTGGGTCGCTTTTTTCTTCTTATACCAACCTCACAACATTACCTAAGTAAATGTTTCGAACAAGTATCAATTATGTACTTCTTAATAGAATATTACGTAACTGATCATTAAATTGAAAGCGTCGCTTATTTCTCGTTATAGTACATGGTACAATAATTAAAACCGTTTTAGTAATATTTATAATTAAGCACTTTCTAACTTATCAATGCATTAAATTACAATTAGTGTAGACGTGCGTATAGTGCAGTAGTTAAAGTATCTGATCAACGAATCGTGCGTCCTGTCGTTCGATGCGAAAATCACGGACGCGTTTGGATCAAACATAAAACTGTTTTAAATCGCCTTTGGTAATAATCGTACACTGTCTTCGTATTATTTTCTTTCGGAATCACGACGATTATGTTATTTTTGCCGTAGATTTTTTTACATAAAAAAAAATTAATGACACTTACGTTTACAATATTAAAAAAAACAATAAAAAGTTTTATTTACAATTTTTACAGATTTATGTTATGTTATAAAATCTTTTTAGTTATTATATTTTATTGACTTATTTATCAACAACAATAAACATTTATCTTTACAAGCGAATGTCCAATTCCAATAGTGTTAAAAACAATTTAAAAAATTGTAGACAAATGTCGACGTTATGGTGTATAACTTTTTCATTAACTCTTTTGATGTATATTATCCGTACAGGTTAAGAATAATTATAATGTTGAAGATCAAAAGACCTATAATATTTTGAGCATGAGTTTTTGGATAAATTAATGAATATAATAAATAGATAATGATTATTTAGTATTTAAGGATAGAATTTTTAATTCATTATCGAACTAACCTGCACTAATATTTTGATAACAGTAATATATCATAACTTGCGAAACTATGAACATCAAAATTAGAGACGAAACTTAAAAACTAAGGAGTATTATGAATTATTTTATAATGGATACCAACTGTTGACATTTATGGAATTTTAAGATCCTTATAAGCTTAAAATTGTAACAAAACTTCACCTAAAATTCAAGCTTGAAGCTTTAACAAAAATTATATCATTTTTGGTTGTGGAGTGTCGTTACAACTATTTAATATCGTCTGCGTGCTGCTTCTATTATTTTTAATAACATATTTTACTTATATGGTGTTCAGTCATAAAAAAGTTAACCGTAGTGATATATGAATGGCCTATACATTGATGTTTATTAACTCCACAGTCTTTTAGTCTACGTCGAAGTAGTATATAAATTTAACCATAAAATTATTTAAAAACCAATCCAATTAAGATGTCAATTGCAATCCACTTTATGTCGTGAACTGGCTAAAGAGAATTATTTTGTTTAAAGTTTAAATTACTGTGAATAACCGTATATTAAAAAAATATGTTAATAAGTGAAAATAAGGGATTTAATACGATAATGGCGCTCAACTAAAGGTCATCGTATAACAGAAACATTTTTAGACATGTTTTGATAAGACATTTTCTTCTCTTAGGAGCCTTACGCTCTTTGCTAATTTATTGACTTTATAATTTTTATTTTATTGATACCGTATGGTAATATTATATGCGATTCACTTTTTATTCCTATTTTTCCTAATTCTACGTTGCCAAATATATTGCAGTTTACATTGTAAATATGAAATGCAACGTAACACAATCTGTCAACTCGTTATTATAATCGTTAATTTGTTTAGCATACAGCCCTAAATAGTACTCACGAATACACTTTTACATTCGCAACTCTTATAATGCACGCATTTTCTGAAGATAACATCCAATGAACAACTTTCATTACGAGTACGTACATATAATCCATTCAAATCAACTCACACTAGCGGACTTCACTAGTGGCGCCTATAATATTCTTACTATACTCTTGAATTACAAATAACTACTACAAGTATTTCGTTCTACAACAATGTAATTATTTTATGAGCCTACAACCTACGCAAATATCTAAGCAAAACTTTAAAAACTATTTTAATTATGCATGTTATAATATTCGAAATATATATACACATACACACACACACACACGCCCACACAAACACACACGCCCACACAAACACACACACACACATATATATATATATATAAAGATAGTAGATGAAAATAATAACAGGCATTTAACATTTTTCTTTTTTATAATTAAAGTAGACGTTGTTATTAAATTAAAAATATTTATGAAAACACTTATACAAAAAAAAAATATCTATTCCAGTACTAAAATGCCTCTAAATTAAAAATCATAATTATTGTTTTTCTATTTATTAAATAAAATTCATAGAAGTTATTACCAAATTAAAATCTTGTTTGCATATACAGAGGACATCTCGGGTAGAACGAGATTCAGTTGTTTAATCGATTTCGAACTATCATTGCGAACGCACTTTATAGCATAGTTGGTACTGCCCAAAGCAATAAAATTTGAATTAAAGTTTAAATATGCAAAAATTTTTAAACGCATTATTCAAGTCGGATATAAATTTTGAGCCTCCATCTGACAGTTAAGATACACCGAGAGCAATATTTCAGATCTATACATAGATAACAATTCTTTATATTATACAACCGTTCCGTTAAATGCCAGAGCAGGCCATTTGACAACGCAAAAACTTTACTACAAATCGTAGTAATGCCTTAACTAGATTTCTTCGTAATAGAATAGATTTGCGGCGGAATAATAATATTGGTTGTAAGCAGATCGGGAATGCCAGTAGTTTTGCTTTGACTTCGCAATAGCGCAGCTATCTGATGTCTATTCACGGGTTGACAGCCGCGATGGTCAATCCAATTGTTACTGTCGATGCAATGGAAGTATTAAAAGATACGATAAGATAAATTTAAATAAGACAATGAAGCTGTTACTAACTGTTGTAGTACGAAGTTAATGATAAGAGGGACCAAGTTGACGAAATATTAAATTTGTAACTCAATGATAACATCAAACATTACACTTACATTAGTGATAAGTAAGTTAAGTTTAATCTGTTATTAAGAAGTCATTAAAACATCACATCGTTGAAATTACAAGGAGATATCTACAATAATTTATATATTTTTTTAATTCAAGTCTAATAATTTTCACTTATTAGCAACATAACGCGTGTCATTAAAATGCCATTGTCCAATAATAATATTTTTTTCTATGATCGGCCCAGTAATATTCTAATAATAGTGATGGAATGATAACAGCGAGGATACGTTTAAACGGTGCATGTCGATAATCTCGATCTTTTGCATTATTGACGAGCTCGACGCTACTCTAATAGAATACGATGGCACGCGCCAATATAACCTTTAGTTATTGGACTTCCAGGTACACATGGAGCATTGTAGGTTGATAACACATTACAGACTACTGCTTTTAACGATTTCATTGCCATTTGTAACTTATAATCTGTAATTCAATAAAAAAAGAAATTCAATTTATTAATTACCAGGGGCGTGCCGGCTGGGTAAAGTAAGGTAAGCCCGTGCATTTATATACGCATTTTAAATAAAAAAAATTCTTATCTTTATAGTATAGTTAAAATTGCAATTTTGACTAGGTAATTTTAGTGAACTATATTGCTTAAATTAAAAAAAAACTGACCGCTGGGCTAATCCATCAACTTAAAGTCACTTAACGTGCGATGGAAAGAGCTATGCTCGGCATTTCACTATAGGATAAGACCTGAAACGAAGAAATTCGACTGATAACAAAAATGCTCGACATAGCTCTTATAGCCAGTAAGTTGATGTGGCAATGAGCCGACCATATCTGCTGAAGCAGCGATGGCAGATGGGGGAGGAAAGTCTTGGAGTGGAGGCGGTGCATAGGACGAAGGAGTTTAAGGGCCCTCCCAGTAGGAGGGACGACGACTTACGACGGCGGGAAGCGGCTGGATGTGGAGAGCAGAGAATCGCATATGGTGGAAGGCATTGGGAAAAGCCTATGTTCAGCAGTGGACAGACACAGGTTGAAAATAATGATGATAATATTGCTTAATGGGATATGCCAGGCACCGGGATAGTACGGAAGTACCTTCACAGCTAATTTTACCATAAAGACAAGCGACTTGCGGAGAATGTCAAAATGTATTAAGTTCAGCTTTTGTATTCCCACATTAAGAACGTATCAATAAAGATTTTAATTAAATAAATAATTTCAAGATGTAAACAGACAACTACGAAATCTCTGGAACGCTGCCAATGCGACGTTGCGTGCCCTCAAGCCGCCACGTAACAAATCATCGACGTATGCCTTATCGAACGGGCACATCTCTAGCACTAAATAAATCGTTACCGGACCGCTCCTCCGTCGGCCAAATCGTATTAATGGCAAGAGGTTAATGGTTTCGAAGACGTTTGAAATTGATCGACTTCTGGATCTCGCTCCTAGCCAGTTGGCTTCAATGGCACGCTCAGATAAGAGACGCGCTTTGCCAAATGAGTGATTCGATTTTAATACGAGAACGTGGTCTATCCGTGAAGTTAATGTACGCCCATAAGTTATTCTGATATATCTATGTAATCCCACGACTAAATAACTTCAAAGGTCCGAAATATAGTTACGCAAGTATTTAAAAGTAATCATGACGACGATTAGGCTTTTACGATCACAAATACGTAATTATTTTTTTTTTTAAACTAGTATACATAATTCGACAAATTAAAAAACTGTATTCATAGTTCCAATTAGGCAAACGGTTAATTGCACTGTCAATTTTTTGTACAAGTTTTTCAACTTGATATAAATACTGTTATAATGTAAATTGTGAACAGTTCGTTGTCAGCAGCACTTAGTGTCTAGTTGTAGCACTTTTATTGTTCTATACCGACTCACTTTTAAAATAACTAATAATTGGAATACGAAATACTTAGTAATAAAATGACACCAAGACATTTCATCATCCTCAAATATATAGCAAGACAAATAATAATTCAATTGGTTATTATTAATACTTAATTGTTCTACTTGCTTATGAGGTGATTACTAAACCCTTTACGATTTGTATCAGGATGAAATTATTAAATAGCCAAGTGTATATAAATAGAGTTGTATCAATCAACAGGCTAGTTTTATGACTATGTTATTAGTAGTGTACCTCGCTGAATGTTGGGAGAAAATAAAATGGTTAATGGTAACTTACACGTCAATGTTAGGGAAAGGTGAGTCACAGAAGGAACATCTCGGCTCTGTATCCTCTCGGTCTTCTTCCTCGGCTAAAGCTTGGGAGCTGCTCGAAGAGTTGACATTGGAACTTTCGTGACCTGAAGGAATTTAATATTCACCAGATTTAATTTCATTAAACCATTGAAACAACTTAAAAATATTTTTTTGTTATCTATTTCTATATAAAATTTAATAAACATTGAGATATGTACAAATTCAACGCATTAATCATTGTTCAAGTGTACATGTTTTTTCTTATCTTATTTACGGGTTCCACTTTATGTGGTGATGAAATTATTTGTGAAGTTATTATTAACTTTTTTATCGGTTATGCGGTAAGACATAGCTTCATTTCACCTACTGTTAAGTGGCAATAAGGCCGTAGATGGTGTAGCGTGTTCGCCCAGAAAACACCTGGTGACATGTATGGCTGCCGATTACAGCAATATTGTTAATGTGGCAGTATAACATTGAGGGTGGTAGCTAGCCAAGCGGGTTCAAAAAACCCTACCATACACCATCCACCATCCAGCCTCCACTATTCCTGTATCCGAGAACCGAATCCGGGACCTCCGCTTTACAAGGCAAGCAGGTAAACCACTGTGCAACAGAGGCAGTCGGATCTTTTGTCATACATCGTAACGATGCGACGGAGTGGAAAACGTTATAATAATAAATATGTCTCTAGTGAGGATATATACACAACACCTTTTACAGTAATTATTTTAAATCAGGACATGTTAAATCTTGTTCCTCTGCTCATTTCACTAACGCTAGTACGTTGCATGGCAGTGCATATACGGGCTGCAGTAGTCTGCCCTAGATGGTTTCCGATAAAACAGACTTCGGGGGTACGTGCATAATAAATTAGAGAAAATAAACAATGTAATATCTATCAGAAAAAAACCTATGGCGTTAATGACTGAGCAAAAACAGTTTTCGAACATCTATACAACAAAGGCACGATAATCTAGCATACATAATTAGACGATGCCTTATGAAACGAAGCGGGTTCATATCTCGCCGCCCGCGACTGAAATTTATGATCGGACGATCACGAGCAAAGCGTCGGAAGTATGAAATGTTCTACATTGACACATGCAGAATTAATTCAAGTCACGACAAGTGGAGCTACGCCCCGAGGATTGTCTAACGAGCCACGCATCCGTGATACGGCGAGGCTGAGATAACGGATAGTGAAATCATCGGAACAACAGCGTTTCGATCCGTCGCAAGAAAACTGAACTAATCAATTAGATCGAAATTAATTATCACCGGCATTTTTACATTGCTTACAATCAAAAGTTTTAATAAGCTCACAGTTTGAAAGTATTAAAAAACTTCTATCTAAACAGGCACTGTATGTGAGTAATGTTTAATTTGTTTTAAAACTTCAAAATTTCGTAGTTTTAAAAAACTCAAAAACAAAACATTGTTAAATCTAAGTTAAATATGTGATAAGACTAATTAAAAAAATGATCACACATGCAATACTCACCTGAAAAAAATCAGCACGAAATTAAAAAAAAACTTTTGATCAAGACTACCCGCGATACACAAAGATGACAATTGAAGAGATCTGGTCATAGGTCAACCGATCGTCGTATGATGTCAGTGGTGAACTGAAGTGTTTTTTACAAATTATCGGAGGGCAGGTCACACCCCCACCCCACCTGCACGCCACTAGGGTTAATATGCTCACTTGACCTGACATTTGCATTACAAAATAATATTTAAATGCATAACAAATCTTTAATTTTCATTTTAAATTAAAAATGAGACATTTTAATTTTTAGAAAAAAATTATAGACAATAAGAAGTATTATTTTACAATAGATATCTTCACACTAATACATTACTGTCTCATGAAGCTTAAATACCTAATGAAGACGAAAAAAAATACAATATTTAACGTATAAAACAATACTCGATCCTTTTTTAATTACTAACTTGTTCCAATTTTTTATACAATCATGATTGTTCTACGTAGAAAATTGAATTCAAAGAACTGCAATCAACAATTATTTATTATTTCTTAACATACTTTATTTGTCATTAATTATACTCACACTAAATTCAATAAAAATGTATGCCAGTTTTCTCTAAGATAAAAGACAACGGTCTATTTAAAGACTGTTGTTTAAGAATAATCTAATCGTATATTCTTTTTTCATTCAACGGCAGATTTTTAGACATTCGCGCGGCGAAGTGAGCGCGGGCGTTAAGTTTTCCCACGGCGCGGACAGATGACGCGCGCGAGCACCGTGACGGTGACTTACCGATCTATTTAATGAATATAACAAACCCCTCGCCACAAGTTCACCTGTCGCGGTCAACTGTCGTTAACTTATTTGCGTCTTTAATGGGTGCAAATGGATGCACATTAACTTTTAACGTAACAATAGTGTTTTATTGTACAAAAAATTATAATTATATGAATACATAACATTCGCCAAATTTTACCTTAGTTATTTGTCAAGGTACGTTTTATTAATTATAAAATATTATGTCAAGCCATAAATGACTAGAGTATAGTTTTGGTTATTGTTGATTACTGTTAGATGATGAGTTTGTTACATAAAAGATTAAAATCTTACTGGAATATTGTAAAAGATTTAGTTTACTTATTTCGTTTTTCACAATATAATGTAGGCCAAAAACGCAGACTTAAGTTTACCAAATTCTTTACATAATCTTTTGGAAACCAGAATATTAAAAAAAAACCATTCGTGGATGAATGGCAATTTTCATTCTTCGTTCTTTAGAAATGTAAGTAGAATATAATAATTATTTCGAAGAACGTAACCAACGTCTTGTAACACTATTCTATGTAGTGGTGACAGGTTAATATATAGCGAAATGAATTGAGCAAGCAGAACATAAAAATTCTGTAGAAATGAAGGAACATTGTCGGGGAATTGGTGAAAACTGTTAATGGAATAGTAGAGCTTGAAGAATTAAGATATTTATGTCTTAACGAAATAATAGACCTCTATTGCTGTAAACAGAGTTAATAACAAATATGCAAAATGAATCGTATCGCTAATGTTTAACTTAAGTTTGTTATAAGTGCGCGTGAAAGCTTATTAAGTGAAACAAATATACGATATACAGACATACTTTATACAGTATATTAATATGGTATAAGTAATATCGTTTCCTGTTCATTTCCCTCCTGACAGCGCTTACGGCGTTAAAAGCATCGGGTACGTTTGTCTGCGAGTCCGTACGTACCGTTACGCCCTCCAGAATACCTTCCTACCGGCGCGGCGGTCTCTGATGCCTTTTACGTATCCGTGATATCATAATAACATGAATTGCAACATTGCAAACTTTATGGCAATGAAACGAGCATAGATATTATTTAAATATATTCCCAATAAAATATCACGAATAACCTAAACTGTGTATTAACTTAAATTGTTGAATTTATAAATAATTAAAAATGTATATAATTTACAAATACAAATTGCAAGCATACGTTATATTTTTTATAAAATACTTTAATATCGTGATAAAAAGGAATAAAAATAATATGAATTGAGCGCTCTGGCTATAAATAGTTAATTGTTTAATTTCGCATGAAATCTAGATAAGAATACACCCGACTAATCTACAAATATGAAACGGCACAAACATCACTGTACCAGATATAACCCCTTGCGCAGGGGCGGCAACGTTAAATTGAAATATTTCTATTTTATTGTCCGTAATATTTATTTGATTGTTAAATAAATAAGCAATGTGGGATGCCTTGTGATTGTAGTCGGTTAAATGGGGGGTGCGTCCATTGTTGTCGGTTAATTTTTTGATTAATCATTTCTTTTCATCAGCGGGAGACCGTTGCTAATATGCGTCGCTTCGGTTTGCGCAACAGATTTGGCGCGTAAATGATATCTATAATTTTTTTATCTTTAATGTCACCTACATTTTATTTATTCGATGAAATAAAAAGAATAGGACGCTCGCCTGATGGCAAGTGATATCCCTGCCCTTTATAAGAATTAAAATGTTTCCATAGATTCATCATGCTCATGTGTTGAGTTCCAGTAAATTATTTAATTACATCAATTTGTTTGCTATTGAAACAACTGTAAAATTTGCATATTGGATATTATTTTGTTATCGGTTATGGACTAACACTTGGCTCCAATCCATGATTGTTGTATTTCAATCAAAACATAAATGATAGTTAATAAAATGAAAAACACTTATTATATAATAAGAAATGCGCTGCACTTTCGTTTCCGACGTATAAAATAAAATGATTTGCATATAATTTAGATAGAATCTTATCGATATTTCCGAAATTCAATTGTACAATACGGCTGCTGTATTACAACAATGGCGCATGCGTGCCGCGCTACAAAGCAACGTCATCAATTTTAATCTGTGCGACAATTGCACGATGACAAATGTCAACGCGACACTCATTCATTACGCGCGGACGCACGCGGCCGACACGGAGAGGAAAAAAGAGCGACTAATAAAGGGTTAACTTTACGACATTGTTATTGCATATGACGGCTCGGGGATTATAATATTCCTATGTGTACTATTCTTATAAACGTATTTCGTTTGGACAATACGTGTTTTAAACCTTACTTGTGCATTTTTTTTAAATAAACTTTCAAATAAAATGTTTTTGACAAAAGACGATTATTACAATATCTTCGATATTAACACTATTTCATTCGTTCCATTACTGTCTCTTCTTAAAACGATTGGAAAACAATTGAACTATTATTATGCCGCGGTTAAAGTTTATAAACTAGATGTAAGATTTCAAGTACATAGCCCACTATTCGACATTTCTCCGGGCTTATTAGTCAACAAATAGCTGTTGTACGTACGAGATAAAATAGTTCGCTAGCCCGAGTTTCACGAGCCCTAAATTCGATGAGCCTTAAGAGCCAGTTCAGGTTTACAGCAACGTACACCATTAGAAATATTTTATGTGTCTCTCAAGTGACAATTAAAGTAATAACAGGATTTAGAGAAAGTTTTTCATTTTAGTGGGAAATTATTTTATGCTATGTATTTTGCCAATATTAAAATCTAGCTGCAATGCAGACGTACTTTGGTAAACAACAATTTATGTTCATTACACTATTAATTCATATTAAAATAACTAATCTGTCCAATTTAACAAGTGAATAGGATGTTCTCCACATATTACTTACAAAGGAACTAAATTATTTAGAAAACAATGATCATACATTTGCTATCCTGGCTAATAAGCTGCCACTGCATAAGCTATTACTTCGGGACTGCGCCGTTATCTCGCTCACATGACGTTTAATTTATTAATCCTTTAGCAAAAACTAGGCGTTATCGAAAATTGTCCAATGAAAGTAACGATAGCCGGCCTTCCATGCTAAAGGCCCCATCAATCAAATCTTGCGCAACCGAGCCCCTGAGCTCTTTGACAAATATTTAGACGGAGCGACTGCAAATCGTTCCTAATGAGAAACAATATTTGAAAGTCATTGTCGAACGCAGTGACGACGTACGTCGCGCAGCTGAATGTTGCAGGGACGTAATTATGTGGGTAATTGAATCGTGCGATTATAATGTCAATAATTTAATTTTACCTTACAAATCTTCTACGTGATTGATATATTTGTTATAATAATAAGCTTGGCCTACAAATAGGAGATTTGAATGGTGTTAGGGCTTTGTAAAACCCGCCAGTCTAAGTTGCGACTGCCGGAACACAGCAATGCTGTTATGGCGGCAGATGGATATTGAGGATGGTAACTAGTCAGGCGGGTTTTGAAAAACCCTACCACCACCCAGACGCCATTACTCCTGTGTGAATCGAACCTGGGATCCCCGTGTTAGAAGACAAGCGGGTAAACCAGTCCACCACGGAGGCAGTCAAAAGTGAGAGAAAGAAATATTCTAAGAGAAGACGCTTCACCAAATAAAGCATCTTTGTTACTCAACACCAAGTAAACTCGAAGTCAAGTATTAGCCCAAAACCGTTACAAAAATATTATGACATTTCTTAATTATATTTACCTGTATAATCTATGGTCACGACCACAAATGCAGATAAGCAATTAGTTATATTAGGAAAAGAGAATTAAGTTTGTAATATCGTGTTTACGACACGATCCGCAATAGTCCTTATACTTTCAAATCCTATCTAACGTGATAGTATTTGCGTTAGCGTCAAAAGTAAGTAATTAAACGATTGACGACCTTTTACTTATCAATACTAAACCTACATTACTATATGTGATAAAACTGCATAATTTTAAGTAGTAAAGTAATAACATACAATTCGAATCGCATAAATCACCGGCACCCGCGTCGACTGCGTAGACGACTCGCCGGAAAGCTTTACAGGAAACACTGAGGACTTCAAATATCAATGAACACAATTGAACTAGATAAGACATGTTGCGCTATGGTTTACCCGCTTGCCTTTTAGCGCTGAGATCCCGGGTTCTATTTCCGGGTCACAGGAGTAGTATTCTCTGGATGGTGGTAGGGTTTCAAATCCGCCTGGTTAGCTACCACCGTCAAAGACGATCTGCTGCCATAACAGCATTGCTATGGTCCGGCAGTTATACGAGAGCTAAAAGTATTCTGAGCGAACGCGCTTCACCATCTACTACCTCATCGTCACCTACCATGAGATGAAATTAAGGTAAAATCAACTGAAAGGTCATAATTGTCAAAAAAATGTATAAATCATGAAAGGCAATAAGTTAATTTACATCCCATTGATTACAAGTTTATATTACGGTATGAAGTTTTCATTGACAATTGCATAATACTTTGTATCAATCTCACACGTGTTTTGCTGCCAGAACACAGTAACACTAATAAGTCGTCAGATAAAGATTGAGGGTAGTAAGTATAATAAAGCATTTTATAAACTTCCTTAATAGTAAATACCGCATTGTAATACACAGAAATTATCCCACCGCTAAATATCCTGGTAGTCCCATTCATTATTTAAAAAAAAACTGATAACAATAACCGGCAAGACTTGTATTAAGAAATAACTATAATTTTTTTATGTTTATTATTTTACGAGTAAATCTTACTAAAACTAAATACATTGTATGTTTTATCTAAGTCTAGGTCAAATTCTCTTCCGCAAGGTTTCAACTGAAAATGTCCGTATCAGCTTGAACAAGGATAAATAAAAATGAAATTAACTTTTGTATCCGTTTAAACAGAATGCAATTGATGAGTGTAATGAATTATTATGTAAAAAATCTGACTAACGCTATTTTATTACGGGGAAATAAACCTAAATTATAGTAAACCAGAAAACAGACTAATAGAAAAGCACACTTGCGTAAGGAATAGACTAAACTTCGATTAAATTCCAATTCGCGGTATAAACAAATCCAATTAAATTTGATTTAAAAAATTTTGGTCACTTCCAGCTCATAAATAGTTCATAATAAGTCACCCCTGCAATAACAAAAGCATATGGGTTATTTTTCACATCGAGCGTTCGCGTACGTCCCGATTTATCTAAATTAAATATCGCATGTTCGCGTGGCGCTGCTGTGTCCGCGCCCTGTGATTTTTTTAAAGAATACAGAGTGAGCCCGAAAAGGGTTTAACGAATGTACTTGACAGAATTCTAATCAGAAAGTATGAGAACAAAGTTCTTTATGGTACAGTAGTTATTTTAGTACTTTCTACTTGATTTATTTTCTAAAGGGGATTATGAATTTAAAAACCTGTAACAAAAGCTTAGCGTTGATTTCTATCAAGGTAAATAAACGTGCATCACCTGTTAACATTAATCTTTTAGAATTTTTTATTTTGTTTTGCAATGACACTTGGCTTCTAAAGGAAAGGCAGAAGCTATACTTGCAAAAGTATGGCTAATATCTATAACTTCTTTGCATGTAACAAAATATTAACTTAAAATATTATAAAAATAACAGAGATATGATTAATGTACAACATTCACGTAAACAACAAATTCAATTGTAATTGACAAATCCGACAAGACAGATTTGAACTGGCAATCTGAAACCGTCCAAGCGAACCTCTCACTCCACTATGACCGGAACATGACAATATTAAATTGTCAGAATGATTTAAGTAAAACCAAACCATTCAACGTACTCAGCCTCTAAGATCTGTGTTTTAGCATTTCAGATAAGATCGCCAAGGCTACACATTTGCATTTATGCATTCCCAACATTCAATTCATTGAATTGATTTCATATCATCCGTAAATAACTACGTTGCACACCTGTTATCGAGTGATTAACAACTTTACTGGGTCTGCATCGTTTTATATGAAATATTGTTATTGTCTTTTAATGTGAGAATGCTGCAGTGTACAATAACACTACAAATAATACATACAGTAAACTAGTACATACTAATAGATAATTATTATACAGGAGTCATAAATCAGACGTAGCTATAACGACACATTCAATCTATATTAGTACACATAACTACAAAAAAGTTTTATCCATGCCTTACAGGAATCTCTCATTTTTTTCCTTCTGGACAATTTGAGTACATTGCTATATATTGGACTACAGAAACTTAAGTAAAAAGAATGACTATGATTTTGTCGACGACGTCGTAACTTACAAACGGATGATGGAATTAATTGAATGAAAAGTAAATCCATTGAGTTTTTATACATTTTGTAATCATATCGCCTTGTAGAGTACAAACTACTCTAGTTCCTGTTCATGGTGTTTTCAAATTTTAATTCAGTGCTATGCTTGAAAAAGAACTTGCTATTGGGGTTATTTTGTAATTTCGCTTTTAATATATTTTGTAAACGAGAGCAACCTGTATAGAGATAATAGCTTCGTAATAAGGCTGGAGTCACACGTTGTACGCAGAGGGCAGGTGACTCCAATTAACTGCCGCCCTGGGCACACGGGCGGCGGAGCGTGAAGCACGCGTCACCGTGATTACATCGACGTGACTCCAGTTTACGTTGCGCACTGCGATACGTATTGCTTTGTTTTGAATAAAAAAACGTAGCGCGTGACGCTCCCACAGCAGATGAAGCGACGAACTGCGTAAGGCAGCTTTTAGCGACTAGATAAGTAACATCCGTCACCGACAACATCCATGTTGAAACAAAATTAATATTTATAAGCTAAATCGATTTTTCAAAAAAAAAAAGAAATGGAAGACAATGATGAAGAGTGAATATAACTGATCATAAAAATTAATATTTTTCTGGAATACGGATTTCAAAATTATGAAAACGAAAGTCAAATGCTAAACTATAGACACAACTAAACTATGTAACGTTTAATATGCAAATATATTAGACGAGTCTTACGTGCAGTTGAAATTCTCTGCTAATAAGCAATATGAAGTATAACTATTTTCGCTTTCTTTAACTTCTGCTGAACCAATGCACAGAAATTTCACATATATATATATATTGCATATTGTTTCTACACGTACAGTAACAAATTTATCATTCGAACTCACCAGTTGTGGGCACCACGTCTTGCAAAGGCAGCGGTGTTCGAGGTCCCAGCAATAGCTCCTGACCGGAAGGTATTTCGCGAGTCACCTTGTACCAAATCTGAAAATTAAATGTCAGTTTTGTAGCATTTTTTCGCTTAAACCATAATTTGAAGTCCGAAATAAAAATTCAATCAAAAATTTATGGCGCTGAATGTAAATTTAACAGATTACTTTAGATATCTCCTTAAGTATTACTTATTAATTAGGTATTTTTATGTAACATAAATTTCGTGTAATAAAGTGTAACTAATAAAATTATAAACTACATGTCAAAAAGTAAATTTTTCAATAATGTGTAAAAGTGGTTTCAAATATTATCTTGCATATATGGGTTGACTGTAAAGTTTTCAGAATTTAGATTATTAATTTAAAGCATTACATTTTATATAATATCTATTTCTTTTAAATGTTTACCCAAAAAAATCCAATTCGAAACTCCGTCATAAGACAAATTGTAAAGAAAATCTCAAGTCGCCCTGTCTTATATACTTTTGCATTATCACGTGTTTTACGCGGAAGAGAATTTCCTGATTGTCACTGATTCGAAGAAGCTTTGGAATAACCGTCTAGAGTTCAATATGAATTTTAAAAATAGTTGATTGCAAGAGATTACTTTCTTTTTTAGTAAAAAAAAAATGATTATAACTGTACTGTAATCTCTCTTACGATATTTTTTTCTAAAATATTTTACTATATATAAATTATACTACTCTAATATTTAAGTTTCTTTTAATATAACCAGTACCTGTAATAAAATCTGCAATTGTCATACACATTGGGCAAATATCAAATAGCTTTTAACCTCAAAAGGGGCATGAATCTAATCATCACATCTGTTCGTTCCCCTAACATTGACCGGAAGTGGGTCACAGTTGTTCAGGCGAGCGCCGATTTTCTGTTACCGGAAGTTGCCAACGTTCCACATTCAAATTTTATTTGGGGTAGTGACACAAAGACGGCATATAATGGGGTTGTCATGATAATGATTTGTAGATCTATTTTTGCAGAATTATTCCATATTTTGAAACATTATGGAAATTCAAATATTACATTTTTAAAGTTTATTTATTTCTTAAATGTTTATTAAGTCCTGTACCATTTATCATATTGCTTTATTTTGCTCCAGAATGACAAGTTAATTCCTATGTAGTAATTCGAATATTTTATATTATTTTATTTATAAGCGAGCTAATCCCTGGAACGACGTTCACGTGAACAATGAAAGAACCAAAGATATTAAAGATTTTCCGTTATTAATAAACTTGATGAACTGCTATTATAATACCAAATATTACATCACAAATCTCCGCCTACCTTTGCCCAGAATACGGCAATATACAGAAGTAACTTTTAAATTCATTCTTATGAATTCCATATTTACTGTGTTGAGAATACAGAAGGATATACTAAAAATGCTTCAGATATATTATTTATATAACATGTTATAAATATGCATATATAAAGGTAAATTTATATTTATACATATTATAAATCGATACCCTTACCTTCACCACCTACTGCCTCGTCAATAAATAAGACGATGAATCGTAAAACTACAAAGTATGGGAAGAAATACGTACTTGTCCGGAAACAAGCAGATGTTGCACGTTGACATCTTCAGGATAGTTTGTGGAGCGCACCAGTTTCAACCAGTTCGCCTTCTCGGCTGTGCCGTCCATCCAGCCGCGGATACCATTTTTTCCAACAACCTAAAATTTATCCATTGAATCACATATCCTAATTGAATTACTAACATTAAAGTTATTAATAATAAATACCAAAGAATATAAAAAAAACAATTCTTCTATTACTGCTCGTGACGTAATATTATTATACCGCTTGCCTTATAACATAGCGGTTTCTAATTCGATTCTAGGACCACTAGTGAAATTTGATCGATGATGGGGTTTTGCTGTTCCAGCAGTTATACATTTGATTGCCAGAGTATTCTGGACGAGCAAGCTTTATAATCTACGACCACATTGTCACATAACATCGTGAAAAATTTAGGTCATAGCTAAGACGTTATCCCATTGCTAAAAAAAAACGTTATCTTCAATAGCTCTGTTCGATTAGCGGAAAAAATTTCACAAGTGCGGTACATGCCGTACTAGTTAATATAATCAAATTAAACTTAATTAAATCTTAGTTCTGAGAGTTTTGTTATAATCTATCGAACATTATAATTCGTCAGGCGAATTCATAAATTCAATAACATAATTATACATATTTTTTATATTATTATTTATTTTAAGCCACATTTAATTCACAAGTAATCACTAGAACGTTCTATGACAATATTATAAAGTTTTTTTTCGTAATGCAATAAATACTAACACGTTAAATGTTGCAAGTTTTTGTTTTAATTATTATCTAATATAATATATGTATGCGCTCTAGGATTTCCTAAAATTAACTATGTAATAATTATATAATAAATATATCATATTGGTCAAATTTACAAATGTATCATTATCATTACTAAATTCCCTTGCCTTATCCCGTATTCGTATGGGGTCAGTATGTATTATTCCTCCATACATTGTCAGACGTCATCTCTACATTTACACCTTTCACACGCATATATCTCACTAAGCAGTTCTTCCATCTTTTCTTTGGTCTTCTACCTGTACATCTTTCTAGACACACGTTTAAGATCCCTTTACAAATCTTATAATCTAGTTACAAAAGCTTAAAGAATCAAAATACGTTACAACGCCATCTGCGGATAAAATGGAGAACTCTTTTAACAAGCGAAGAACGCAACGTTTTGAGAGTGAAATTTTTGGCGTCATAATATATTTAATATTTTAATCTTTAAAAAATAATTAAGTTAAAAACTATTTTTTATAAATTAATTACTAATAAATTTCTTTCTTAATTAATACCAATACATACATGGAATTGTTAAGCAATGTTTATACTTTTTGTATGTTACGTTAAAATATATTTTTTTACATTAACTTTTTATTGATTAAAACATTTATGCCATGTTAATAAAAATTTGACAACGTAATAAAATAAATTGATGCGTAGTGTCATCTTACGTCATCATATAACATTAAACTGGACAGTAGACAGTGGTGGTTGACAATAGATGGCGCTATTAGTACCCGTCAAGATGCAGCAGGACTGTCACAGCTTGACCATTTATCACTTTAGCCCCCATGATAATTTAATTTTCATTGTAAGTGTTAGGGGTATTAATCACAGTTATACCGGGGGTAGAAAAACTTTGTACATTTGTGCAATTTTTTTGAATATTTGCCAAATTGTACTTACATTTTAAATTAAAACTTTAGTATATTAACAAAACCAACATTGGTATGTTTTGAAAAGCATTATTATTTTATTAATTAATTAAAACATAAAAACTAGCTGATTTTTTTTTTAATAATTATGATTACAGTATCTTAAGTATAATTTAGTTAATAACTTTAATAAACATAATATTTCTTCATATAAGACCACCAAGATTGACCGATGACGGAGGCGAAAGAATAGGAGAATGTAAAATCGTAATTTTTGTCAAAATACAATATTACGAGTACTTACATAGATAGTAGGAATGTAATAGATAGGTCAATTGTTGCCCCATATCATTTGCACTTTATTAAACTGATACAGAAACCAACGTTTGAAATAAGAAATAAAACTACCCTTACTCAATTTTACGTTATTACGTAAAACAACAGGGCTTACAGTGATCAAGGAGAATATAATTCGAGCGAGGGGCGGGCAAACCTATAATTTTGTATCAGACACTCAAAAACTCCCTTCTGCTTACAATCGATTGAGTCATGATACTCAATAACGAACAGTAACAATTTAACGAAGATGTGTACTTTACTGATAGAGGGTTTGGTGTTTGTAATTCGACTAAATTGTTGCTATAAACTTGATCAATACTTGAACAAATTACTTGTTCCGTTTACTTGAACGGTAGTAAAATTATTCAACGATGCTCATTAACTCATTAATTCATCAACGATGCATTGTCGACAAAATTCTTGTATTTCTTAACTCATTGTTTGAATATTAAGATCAAATATATTTTCCTATCAAACAACATCTTACTAATGGCTTTTTTTTTAAATGTTGCATCTTAATTTTTTCAATAATAGCAAACGGATTCATAAATGACACATTCTATATAATAAAAGATGTTTTAAATTTTATAAATAATTATGATATTAAGATAACTAAAGGATTTTCTCTTAATATAGTCAGCAAAGTTACAATCTCAATACTTGAGATTTTTTGCAATAATTATAACCATTAAGCATTTTTAATTAAAGGTATAATCATCTGCTATAGTTAGATTTCTCTTAATTAATATTTAATTCAAATTGTAGTATATCTGTAGTACAATTTATACAATTAAGGTCGATAAGACGAAAACATTTACGTAGTATTTCTTGAAAAATTGAATCCGGCATTCCCTGCAAGGAAATTAAAATGTAAGAAAGATCAGTAAAGGAGAAACAATTCGCCAAAAAAAAATGAAATAAAAAACATCTGTTGCACAATAGAAGTAACGTAACAAGTATGGATTAATCAAAGCGAGAGTTTGGAAACCCTCCTTACGCGTCAGCGACAAGCCTTTCCGGGGCATTTATCACGTTATTAAAACTACGTCGGGTGCGTTCGGTAAAAAAGATAATTATCTTAAATCGTATCCCTAGTCTTGATGATATTAGGGTTGTCAAACATTTAATGAAAATTTTATAACATCAAGTTATCGACAACTTTATCCTAAACTATTTTTGGATCGTAACAAAATTAGCAATTAATTTCTTTTAAACATTTGAATTCAACAAATAAAAGTTATTTTAAAAATATTAACATTCATTAACTTATACCTAAATATAAGAAAACTAAACATAATGTAAATTGGTAAGTATTAACTATAACAGTTTTATAATATTTTTGACGACAGTTTATATATAAAATAAAAATAATTTTGATTAATACTTTCCCAACGTAATTAAAAATCAAGAATTTGACTCACAATTCGAAGATTTCGATTTTGGAAACCCAAAATATCCATAGGATTAGTACAAAAATAAAAAAAATTAACTGCCTCCATAGCGCAAAGGCTTACTATGATTTGAAACAAAAGTTTCGAGTTCGATTCTGTGCCTACATGAGAGAAGTAGACTGTGGATAAAGGTAGAGTGTTTTCGAACCCACTTGGCTAGCTATCACCCTCACTGTCAATATGCCCTCATAACAGCATTGCTGTATTCTGATGTTTATATATGAGAGAGCTAGAGAATCAACGTACTTGCTTTACCATCACCGTCAAAAATTACCGAGAACACTCGGTATTCTGGTAAAAGTTAAAACTGAATTAAAATCTGTGTAGACGTCTGAAAGCTGCTGATAGATACACAATATATATACCCAATGCTACACACATACTTAAAAATTTACGTCAGACGTTTGAGAAATAGTATATTGAATTGGTAAACATACAACCCTATTACAGTACATGGACGATGAGTTGGCGGGTGCCGGCGGCATCTGTACGCCATCAGTCATCGATGAACGGTGCCCGGTCAAGGATGCGAATTGCCCGGACACTTGTTACAGTCGCGCGGGGGTGAGGGGACTGGGGAAAGGTGGAGGGGGGGGGGCGCGGCAACGGACCCCCAACCCCCCCCCCCGTGAAATATGACTTGGGGCATGCCCTCCACAAAT